>BMAO01039715.1:0-19839 GCA_019973975.1 Trichonephila clavata
TATTAACTGGTATACTCGTTCTTCACACGGGTGGGAATTTATATATATCAAAAATGTTATGCATGAATTTTCTCATTTTTTTCAGCATTTAGAGATGAAAATAACAATTGTCTATAAAATATATTACATTTACGTCAAGTTTGCCTACCTACACTTAAATTCAAATTAATATTTTATTTCATTGGTGATCAGTTTGATGAAAATGAATTTTATTTTTACAATGTATTACATGTAAATACTTTATACATATAAAGATATCTAAAATGATTCTAATAAAATAAAAATTGGACATGGCAAAGTTTTTATAAATAAGTAAATGTAAGGACTCAAATTGATATTTTAAAGACTTGTAATTCAATTCTTAGCATTTAATAATCTCCCACTTTGTGGAAACTATGAAATAATATGAACAGCTATAAATGGAAATTTTTTTTAGTTCAATAGAATAAGTAAATATGACCCTGTGTTAATTTATCAATTGTAAACAAAATTTTAAAAAACCTCTAAAAATAGAATTGTGCATAACTTAGCAAATTATAAAAAAAACCCAGTAGAGAAATTTACATGTTACTTCTATAACACTGCAATATTGATACAGTTTTACGTGAATAGATTTATATAAATATACCAAATATTAATTCTGATTTAAAAACCTGCGAAAAACATGAATTAGAAAAAAGTTACAAGACATTTGTTAAGTTTACAACAAAAATGTAGATGAAATCAGTTAGCAACAGAATTAGATTTTGAATGTAAGAGATTTAAATAAAACACAAGATATATTGCAATACATGCAAAATAAATATAATGAGTTATTTCTACATGTATTAATTGTTTTAATACTTTTTTCTTAAGTTGCAATTACTGTAGCAAGTGTTGAGAGCTCTTTCAGCATATTAAAAAGTTACCTTCAGCAGTTGCTATATTAAGCATCAAACAAAAAAATTAAAACTTTTATAAAAATAACATCACGCAATAAAAAACATGTGTATGGGTATGCGACACTTGGATCACAAGTTATTATTAATGCAAATATGTACTATATTAAAAATTTACATTAAAATTTTTAATAAATACTTTTTTTTATATGAAGTGCCTATAACATGTTGATCTACTTCTTTTATATTGTACAATATTAAGGGAATGTACCATCAGAAAAAGTGAAATAATTTTCAGAAATTCAATTTAATTATCCTTAATTTTAAATAAATTTTTCTTATTGAATTACATATAATTTATAAAAATAATAGAAAATAATGATTTATGTATAAACAATAGATGGTTCCAAAATACAATTTAAGCGTAAAAAAGTTTACTTTAAGCCGTTGTTCATCTCATATTAAAGTGAGTTAATATGAAAGTGTTTGATTAATAATATTTATCCATTGGTGAAAATGAATTTCATTTTTACAGCACAATGAATTGCAAATTAGATGGAAAAAATACAATACAATATATATATAAATGAATAGTCGCATAAAATTTCCATTCACAATTAAATTCAAAATTTATCAAACCAAACAAATATTTCTGTACATTTCAATGATGAATAATATTTATATATATAAAAACAGCGAATCACAAGATTATTGTGTTGGACATTCCATAAACTTTTCAGGTCATAAAATTAATTGAATATATTTTGGCCATAGTATTCAAAAATAAGAATTTTTCAAACAAGAAAAAATGTACAACCAGACATAACAAATAATTTCCAGTAATTAAGGTGTGTGTGTTTTTTTTAAAATTGGCTTAAGTCACTTTGTTTTTAAAGCTAAAAAGTACCCTTTTTTAAAAATGTTTTTTGGAGACAATAACAGCAAAAAGTCAGTTTGACCAGCTATTATTTCACTGTTTAAAAAAAATTAAGAATTTAAATCTTTTCAAACTCATAATATGCCCAATGTTTAAAATTTTTTAGTCATTTTAAGTGATTTATGTTTCATAGGTTACTGCAAAAAAGGTTAGTATGGATTTGAAAATCTGTTTCCTTGTTGATTTGTAATAATTATTTTTCTCGCTGAACTTGGAAAGAACACAAGATTTTTTAAAAATATAACCAGAAATCTCAAACCAGAATCCATACTAACTTTTATAAAACATACCAATTGAGAGTATCTACAAAAACTTTCAACACTATCTTGAACAGAAAAAATTAATGAAAAAGCTTCTAAGTTACATAAACTATTTTTTAAAACAAAAATTGTCCTTGAAATCAATTTTAATTATGTAACTATAAGAACAGGATATACATAACCAAGCAGAAATAATTTTAGCAATAAAATTTAAACTATTAAATCCAAATAAACAACTTAGTTACAGTAACACATAGCTAATTATGTACGAGATAAGACAAATAACAAGTACGAGTTCAAAACACTCAGATTTTTTGTCAGATTTTAAAAAATGATTTTATTTCCTACAATAACCGTTTCTTTAAATGATCGATCAACCATTTGAGCAAAATAAGACATTTTAAAAATTATAATGTAAAACTAAAAGAACGAAATAATCGTAGCTACTGTAGTAAACAAACAGTACGTGGTCACGTGACATAGTTTTCACGTGATCGTGACGTCACACGAATTTAGTCCATTGGATTTCCATTTAGTGTTCAATATTTCATATAGATGGCAGCACGATCATTCAAGAGTTTTACGTATGTAAACATTGGAAACTTTTTTTTTTTCCTTTTTTTTCCCTTCAAATAATAGTACGTTTACAAAATTTCTCACTTTTAGAATTAAAAAAGATACAAATGAATAAAATGAAAATCAAATTAAATGTTCCGATTTCCAAGCATATTTAGGATGTTCTTTTCTTCTTGGTACTGTGTTAATTTATAACAACTTTTGAATAATATGTATGACAGTAGGAAATATATGTACACCTATGATCCTATACAATACTTCTAATTTTACATATTTGGGGGGGGGGGATTTTTTTTTTAAACTTAATTAAGTTTTTCACTGTATTGGTTGTTATAATATCATTTTTTAAGTTCACAATTGAAAAATGAAAAAACAAATAACTTAAAAAAATTAATTTGGATGAAAATAAATTTTTTAGGAGTGGCTTAGAAAATGACGAAAAATAGTTAAATAATTACATTAAGAGATCAAGTTGTAAATTTTCAATTCAGAAAATGCATCATATCTGGAAAGAGAGAGAGGGGTGGGGAAATTCTCTTTAGAAAAGGAGACACACAATTAATGTAAAATATTCGCCATTCCTGAAGTAATAACAGCCAAGAAGTAATAGAGATAAATACTTACAAAACAGCTTATCAATTACAAATCACGAGTGCAATGATTGATTGATTAAAGGAATTAAGAGGGACATAGCACAACAAAGGCTATTATCCCATTGAAAGTTTATTTTGCTATTTGAAGAAAGCAATATCGATTTGATTAATTGTTTTTCGTCGCACTAGAAGTAATATTAAAGCCACTGGCGATGGATGTTGCAGTTTTGAATCATTAAGTGATGAGAGTGACACCTAATTTGGAATAACATTTACTTAATCCCTCGTGTATCATGTAACCAATAGTGGATACGTGCTATGTAAAGGGCAACATTCCATTGAAACCTCATGTGGATACATTGCTTATTTAAGTGTACAACCAATATAACCATCCCAGGAAATATTATAAGGGATATTTTCTTTTATTGCAAGTGTATAAAATTACAAAAGTTAAGTTACAAAATGTCTGAGTTACAAAAATTAGAAGGAAAAAAAAGTAGAATTAAAATTATAAATCTTTGTAAAATTGCACGAGATGTTCCTTGGAACAAAAAGCTTTTCCACCTGCGTTACGTAAGTGTATTATCATCTTTTTCATCACGAATAGATAAATCCGTATCAGAGTCACTGTCGTATTCATCGGTTTCCGATAAATATTCTGATTATGTACCGCTTTCGTTGAAATCCAACGACGATGCCATATTGGCAAGAAATAGTAAAAATAAACAACAAAAATAGTTATACAAACTTAACAAAGCGAAACGAAACTCAAACGAACGTATGCTCTAGTCAGCGTCAAAAAAAAAAAAAAAAAAATTGTACCGTAACGTCAAACTCAGTGTCCCCAGAAATTTAGGATTTGCACGGGCGCTATAAAGCGCAATCTGTAACGCAAGGGGTTAATTGGTCATTTATTAACGTCGCACTAAGAAACAACATAAAGGCTGTAGGATCTTTTAATTTTGAAAAGCGGTCAACTGACAAAGACGATACTTGACGTGATATTTCCTTCTCCAAACTTTCACATTATGACAATGTGAGGAATTTGAACCTCGACAGATTTAATGCAATTCAACCTTGTAGTGACTCCTATATAAGCCAGTAATAGCCTCCGGACAGAAGTGATCACTTTGTCTAGTGGTATGTTACGGCATTGGTGACCCTGGCTGAAAAGAAAAAACGCAAAATCTTCTGATCTGTCGTGGCGCGTTCTACGCGCAACAAGAGCAATCAAAAGTCGTCAGACCTACTTGAAGCATCAACCACAAAGTCGTCAGACCTACTTAACACATTAACTAAAGTCTTCAGACCTACTTGAAGCATCAACCACAAAGTCGTCAGACCTACTTAACACATTAACTAAAGTCTTCAGACCCATTTGAAGCAACAGCAACAACTCACACGCTGCACACACTCGCCATAGCAAATATCTCGTTCGTTCGCCTATCCATCGACTCACTGGTGGGGTAGCGGTTCATATATAAGCCAGTAACAGCCTCCGGAAAGAGGCGCTCACTTTTGTTTAGTGGTCATGTTACTTGGCTTCGGATTCATAGATCGTGGGTTCTATCCCCTACAAGCCTCTCTACATGATAGTTCTTAGTGGTGCCTAGACTCCAACCCCACGACTTGACAGAGACAATGATACCTCTGAATTCGCAACCATGACTACTAATAATTGCTTATACATTATACGGAGCTTAAAATGTGCGTTGGAACTTTTTTCTACTAAAACAATAAATATTCGCATGTGATTCTACTATCAATTCAGAAAACTTATTTAATTTTGTTTTCGACTAACTGCAGCTGAAATTTTGAGCCCACAACTCGACTGAAACAGCGCAGGTCGCGAACCTGAGCACTCGGCTAAAGAGACCGTAAAATAAATAGCAAAAAGAAAAACAACAACATTTTTTTAGCAGATGTAACGGAATGTAAGGGAAAGAGAAGGAAATTCTGCAAATGATTATCTCATTTCAAGAAAGAATTTCAATTTTATTATCTGTTTACCCATTGTGCTTAATTGGAACGATAATTTGAAAAATAAAATATAACTTTCAGTTTTTAATACCAACATAACATTCTACCATTAACCAGGTCTATACTGAGTCATGATAACGAATGTATTAAAAACCGATAGAGTGGAGGAAGTCAACGTCCATTAAATCTGCCTGAGATCAATTTTTTTTATGTTGGCGTGGGTGGGATGAGAAAAATGGGATACCAGCTCAATCTCATCATAGGATCGTGAATCAAAAGTTCCATTTAGCTGTAATATAAGAACCGAAAGCACTAAGTCCTACTGGGTGAAAGAGGATCTTTAAAGTAAAATAGTAATATTAAAATTTCACTTATAGAAGTGTATTTAGTACTAGCAATATTTTTAATTCAAATTAAATACTTTTCAATAATACTGTGGTGTGAATACCCACTATTTGCTTAACGGACCAAACCCCTTTGTACTTCTTAAAACAGTGTAAATAATTAATATATCTGGATGTTTAATACCTTAATATTACTTTCTGTTGTATTTATTTTATGATAAAAATTGTAATATTCGCAAGCAATGGCGTCCCTTACAATATAATGGCGTTTCAATGGAAACTTGGCAATATAGTCAAATTGGCATCATATTTCGCTATCGAATTTGGGGACTTGGGCAACACCTCCTTTGGGACCCTGTTGGCGATCATTTTTGGCAGCCACCATATGAATACTTCTGGCAATCACTGGAGAAATCTACAACTTCATGGCCTATGACGTAAGCGGAATTTTCCAGAAAGCGCTGGAAGGTAGGAGGGGGGACCCTTAGGCAAATCGTTCTTGATGCTCCTCTTCAGTTAAACTCAAATTATTACGACCCATTTTTACCAACTATTTATTACAGCATCACACAAAAATGCTTTTTTATACCTAGGGATATTAAATATTTAGAAAGAACAAAACCTCGCAACAACATCTGACGTCTTTTAAAATGCTGAAATATTTATGTATACAAAACATAAATATAGCAAAATTACACGTTAACTCGTAGTATTTTGTTTAATATTATATTCAAAATACTTAAAAATAAGATAACTAAGAGACCTAAACATTTTTAAAAAAATGCTTCGCTTTTTAAATCGCTGTATATTTTTTTGTTTAAATTTTAAATTTAATAATACGTCACCACTTAAAAAATTGCCTTTTTACGAACTGATTTTTAATAATAGATCCATCATTGACGATTTTTTTAAAATTGAGATACAAAGATTTTTTTTTATGGAAATTCAAATCCTTTCCAATTGATTTAAAAGAGTCTATTGAAAAAGAACTGTTAGCTTAATTTAATGTCATCGTTAAGGTACGATCCATCATATACATTATTTATCACCCAATGGGAGCGGACGACAGTGAGTGATGAATTACCAATGATATCTGCTAATTTATCGGTTTCAAATATGAACATGCAATTGGAGAGTATTTCCGACAACTCTTTCGGGAGAAGTCCGACTCCCGAAGGATTACAGCTAATGATGTAAACTCATTACGTCGTTCTTTCTCCCTCTCTTAATCGTTACAGAAAAAAGAAATGAAATTAGTATAAAGAATTATAATAAGTATAAAAAAGTAGCGAAAGTATAAAAAAAAGAATAACTTTCCAAGGAATATCGAAGCTAGAGGTATCATTTTTGCAATAAATTATAAAAAAAATTACTTTCATTATTTTTAGAATTTAAGTTAGAATACTATTTTGACTCCTTAAGCGGTCAATTTTTTTTGCGCAAAATGTTTCAAAACAATGCACATTTTTTTTATTGTATATAACTTAGAATACGTAATAGAATGAAAAAAATGGAAGAAATTTGTTTTATTTTTCAATTTTAAAGTTCTCACGCCGTTTTTTATTTTATAATTGTGAAACACAAACACCCTCGAAAAATCTTTGCTTTTTATAACTACTTTATGCACGCTATGAAGAATGTTACATATATCTTAAAAAGGATTTCAATCATGATTAAAAAATTTTCATGTTCGTACCTTTTTTTCAAACGATTGAGGACATTGTGTGTGTGCATTTATGTATAATACACACCATTTAAAGCATAGGTTCCCAATCCTTTTTGAACTGGGGCCCTATTTTCTAGTAAATATTTCGACACCGTCCCCTTTTCTAGTAAATATTTCGACAACACCCCCTTTCTAGTGAATATTTCGATATCACCCCCTCCCACTCTAAAGAAATAACACTGTACATAATACATGGTGAAAACAAAATTTAAGTTAAAAAATATCCTATTACTAATAGAATATATTTTTTAACTTAATTTCTTTTTCTAAAGAACCAATTTTTTACTTGCGAATCTGAAACAGCTATTGCCACAAATATATTTAAATGATGTAATATTATATAGTTTAGTCATAGATAGGTTTGTGTTGGAATTGAAACGTGCTACTGAATTTCTTCTTCATTTAAAAGAGTTTAATAAAAGCTTTAGCTTATCTGTTATAAAGACAGGAGGGGTTCTGATGATATGAAGTAATTCATGAAACACTTGCTTTCAAAATAAATATAAATTGACAGTTTCAGCCTTTAAAGAATTGCAAGTTAATTCCTGGTTAACATATTTAATTATGTTTCTTGGATAATACACTCATGTCCATAAATTAAGGATAATTCAGAATCACACAGAAATTGAACTCTAAAATAAAAATTTCACCTGTAGAATTATCACACATCTTGAAGAAGAATATGCAAATTACAGGAAACCACAAGATGGCGCGGATAGTACGTCACAATGACGAGAGTGTAAGAGGGGTATATAAGGAATGGTGGCAAAGAAGTAAAATTGTTCACAAGCGCTTTAAAAGCCTTTCAGTGCAATAACCGCATAGTTATGGCACAAAGGAAGCATTTGGATGATTTTTTACGTGGTAGAATTATCGGACGACTGGAATGTGGACATACCAGCTGGAAGTATCCGAGGAACTTGGAATCGCCCAGAGTGTCATCTCCAGGCTTTGGCAACGATTCCAAGATGATGGTAATGTGAGTAGATGTTACAGCACAGGTCGCCCCCGAGTTACAACGCCGAATGAGGACCGGTATTTGGCAGTTACTGCCAAAAGAAACAGACGGAGCTCAGCATCAGACCTATCTCGTCAGCTCTCTTCAGCTACAGGTAGGACAGTTTCAAGGCAGACCGTGTACAGACGCTTAGGGCACATTGGTCTATATGCTCGTAGGCCTGTCAGATGTGTTCTCCTTACCGCAACTCACTGTCGCCTGCGATTAACCTGGAGTAGAGAGCATGCATTGTGGACACCGCAACAGTGGTCTTGTGTGATGTTTTCCGACGAGTCCAGGTTTACTTTGCAGTCTGATTCTCGCCGGACTTTCATATGGAGAGCGCCAGGTACCCGTTACCACCAAGAGAACACCATTAAACGACACCGTTACGGTGGTGCATGATGACTCGTTTGGGAGGAATTATTCTTGGTTCCAGAACTGACCTGAATGTTCAGAGTGTAATGATGACAAGCCACATCTATCGGGATGTCATTCTGGAACAACATGTACGTTTGTTTCGGGGCGCCATGGGTGCTGAATTTCTGTTTATGGATGACAACGCCCGTCCTCACCGTGCAAACATTGTAGACGAATGCCTTCAATCGGAGGATATCACCCGTATGGATTGGCCAGCATACTCATCGGACTTGAATCCAATAGAGCATGTGTGGGATATGCTTGGCCGACGAATTGCAGCCCGTCAACCCCCTCCCACCTGTCTACCGGAACTTCGGAGGGCATTGCTTCATGAGTGGTGTAATTTCTCCCAAGATTAGATTGATAATTTGATACTCAGCATGCGTAGGCGTTGTAAGGCCTGTATTGCATCTTCCGGGAGACATACTCCGTATTAACCATCATACTAACCATGTTATGCTGTTTTTTGTAAATAGGTTCTTTTTTGAAATTTGCTCCAGGGAGTAAAAATCGCAATTTTTATTAATTATGTCAAACATATAGCATCTTTTTTGCTCTTTACCTTTTGTTTAATTAATAGACTTTACAAATAAGTCACATTTGTTTTGCTTCTGTCTCTTTCTTTGCCTGAACTTCATTATCCTTAATTTATGGACATGAGTGTGTATGTAATGAAATGCAGTAGATGAAGCATTCTTCCTTCTGCTCACAGACAAATACAACACATGCACTACAGAAATTAAAAAATGCACTATATCATTCAATTTAATGTGGGTCTGAATGTTAAGTTTTTCATCCACTTCCCGAACTACCGAAATATCTGAATTTCCGTACATGTGATTCAGAAATGTTTTAAATACATACAATCAACATAAGTAAACAGTATTAAAGTTTACTTTTGTTAGTACATATAATCAGCGTGGGGTTTTTTTTTCTTCTTTTTTTCAGACTTTTTAATCTTCCCAAGCCCCTCCATGCTATCTCTAAGTCCCCTAATTTTCTCTGGTTCTTTTACTGCCCCCCCCCTGAAACCCTCAAACGCCCACAAGGGGGCGTTATCGCCCACGATGAGAACCTATGATTTAAAGCATGATGTGTATTACAGTCTTACAATGCAATCCGAACAGAAATATACAGTCTTTTTTGGATTATCTTTCCAATTTGATTTCTTCTCAAGCAACAAACTGATCATTGCTTTTCAGATCCTTATTTCTTATTGAAAATTATCAAGGATCTTAATTCCTGCCTTCAAAGAAAAATTCTTGCCTTCACCACAAAGAAAATCCCGGATTAGAAGTATTTCGGTACCATGGACAAACTGCATCTCTTAAAAACACACTAGCACTAATAATCTCACTATAAGAACTAAAAATATGTGCAAATCAAAGACAGAAATCAGTGCCCGCACAGCGTACAAGCAAACCAGCAGTAGCCAGTTTTCTGTATCCCGCATGGTGATACGGGCAAACAATTTAGGGGTTAAAATTGATACCTAAAATTTTTAGTACAAATTATATTTAATATGTTTCTAAAAAAGTTATTGATTTGTTAATTTGACTAAATTAACTTAAAGAATTTCCAATGTCGCAAAACAGATGAAAAAGCCTACAATAGAAATGGTTCAAAACTAAGTTTAACTCGATGCATAAAACGAGCTAACTTTATTTTTATTTAGCTTGAATAGTTTCAGAATACATACGAAAATAAACACACAGCAAATTTTGATCCAGCAAAATCAAAATTTAAATACTTCTTTCTCTATAAATATAAAGAGATTTTCGTGATGCTGCAATAAATTTATTTATACATAAGGTATAGTTAGTAAAAATGGGTGGTAAAAAACTGAATCTAACTGAAGGTCTGCCTTGAAACTGTCGTACCGGTAACTGAAGAGAGCTGACGAGATAGGTCTGATGCTGTGCTCCGTCTGTTTCTTTTGGCAGTAACTGCCAAATACCGGTCCTCATTCGGCGTTGTAACTCGGGGGCGACCTGTACTGTAACATCTACTCACATTACCATCATCTTGGAATCGTTGCCAAAGCCTGGAGATGACACTCTGGGTGATTCCAAGTTCCTCGCATACTTCCAGCTGGGTACGTCCGCATTCCAGTCGTCCGATAATTCTACCACGTAAAAAATCATCCAAATGCTTCCTTTGTGCCATAACTATGCGGTTATTGCACTGAAAGGCTTTTAAAGCGCTTGTGAACAATTTTACTTCTTTGCCACCATTCCTTATATACCCCTCTCTTACACTCTAGTCATTGTGACATACTATCCGTGCCATCTGGTGGTTTCCTGTGATTTGCATATTCTTCTTCAAGATGTGTGATAATTCTACAGGTGAAATTCTTATTTTAAAGTTCAATTTCTGTGTGATTCTGAATTATCCTTAATTTATGGACATGAGTGTAATAATCCAATTGAATTTATGCTTAATAAGGATCATATTTGATTGCTTTGTTTTTAATTAAAATTTTGAATTGTTTAAAGACCAGTCACTATTTAATGCGCACCATGTATTTCGTTGGAATGTTATTCCTGTTATTTTGATTGATTTTAATTTACATCCTACTCTGAGGTAACAGTAGGGCTATTGGCGACAGACCTCATAATTTGGAGTTTCGATCAAGTCACGAGGACGTCATCCAAGACGTCCTCACCAAACTTCCCCTCCACGACAACGGGAAGACTTTGAGCCTCGACAAATTTAATGTGCTTCAACCTCTCTACATAACGGGGATTCATGGGCTCTAGGGCGTGAATCCGCTCCTTGATAACGCCGTCCATAAGTTCGCGTTCATGACCACTCGGCTACCACGACCACTGATTGATTTGAAAAGTAAATAAATCGAATTTCTACTCTTTTTAAGCCGGCTGGGTGGCGTGGTTGGTATGACGCTGGCCTTCTGCACCCAAGGTTCCGGGTTCGACCCCGGCTCAAGTCGGTGGATTTTCGTGATGCAGAAAATCTTACAGTGGCCATGTCGTATGATTATACGGCATGTAAAAGATCCCTAGAGTGACTAGTTGGCTTGGGTGCTCTCGGCAAAATTAAATCCTAGTACAGGTTCGCATCGTCACAGCCCAGGTGCCCCCCTCTAGGGAAGAAACTGGGCATCAAAATTACCTGCGGTGATTGGTATCCACCTATATGGTTCCACACTAAAAAGAAATACCGGTTTCCGGGGAATGTACTAGGTCTGCAACGGAAAAACTCCAATCCGCAGCCCTTTAGAAATAAAAAAAACTTTTTTTTAATTAGTACATTTTAAACTTAATACATTTAACTTTTAATTTCACTAAATTTATAAAATGAAAATTTATTTTTACTGTGTTTGCATTATTAAAATTTATGCAACCTTTCTTTTTACATTGTAAATTGTTTATTAGTTCTTGGAGATCACTGATCAAAACATTATTACTGACATTACTTTATTCTATTCTAATGAGTTCGTCTATAAACAATATACGATAATAATAGTTTATTTTGAACAACGTCGTTGTATTTGAAGAAGGTGACAGTCCTCATAATTTTGAAGGCCTCGGATTTTAATCAAATAAGAGCAAGATACCTCAATTGATATTTCATTTTTTCAATTTTTACATTACTTCTTATAAGGACATAGAACCTAATTTGAATTTACGAGCAACAACGTAAAATACTCAAACCAGTTGAAGGAAAAAAGTGAAGAAAACTCTATGCGAGACATTCATCCAAAGGCATATAAGGGAAAAGTATCATATTCATGTATTAAAATGCTATATAAAGAAAAGAAAACGCAAAAAAAAAAAAACTTGCATGAAAACTTTAATTTTTTGAAAAGATAGAACAGAACAAGAAAAATAATTTTTGGGCAACCATTTGGTTACATGCATAAGACAAAAAACATTGCTTGAAAAGAATGTTAGGTTTTTAATATGGTTTGTAGTCTCTTCGATACGTGAAGACTACTGCACATTTGATTTCCATATATGAGGTAAAGGTATTGATAAGAATTTGGGCAATACTGTGTTCCGCTCCATAAGAAGTGCAATCTCTACAACAGTAAACGGAAACATTGGTCTCGCTGCAATGCTTCAGTCAAATTAGTTTTAAACACGTTCGATCGAATTTAGGCTAGGAGAGCATGCTGTCCTCGCCATACGCCATGGTGTTTCAGTTTCGGGCGTGTTCTCCAGAAGTCGTACTGTATGAGGTCTGGCAATATCATGATTTATAAGAAAGGAACTGCGACTGACTACAGTGTACGCTAAGACATTAGATCTCAGTTCCTCATACGTGTATCTTCGAGGCTTAAAACTGTCATTCCAAATAATACGAAGATTCATACATCCACTTGAAGTGGCGCCTATTCAGAGGTCAGAACCCGCGACCTACAGATCTGAAGCCAAGTAACATGACCACTAGACAAAAGTGATCACATCTGTGTGGAGGCTGTTACTAGCTTATATAAATGATACCGCTACAATACTCCCCCACTAGTGAACAGGGTGAACTGCACGACCAGAACGAGTTACATATTGAGCAGGAGGTTCAGCAAATCTCCCTCGAAGCTTTGAAGACTGCTCAGAAGTGCCCTTTCGCGAGTGATGTGGAGCAACTGAAACAGTTGATGGTGAAGTGCTTGTGGTTGACGATTTATCTACTAAAATTGGTTTAGAAGGGTCAGGATCAGCAAGGAAACAGGGATTCAATCTATCAATAGAGATTGCTCGAGAAACTCCTTTGATGCTGATGTCAAAATACTTTGCATATCGCTTAATCACAGGGTATGGTCCTTCGTAAAGTGGCTGTAATGAAGTTCGGACGGAATCAGTATGGACAAATACATGAGTACACGTTGCAAAATCACGGAAAACAAAAGGTTTATGCTTTGTATGATGAGATAGTTAAACAGAACGTAGATATAAGCGAAACTATTACGAAGTTGTTGCACAAAACTGGATGGAGATGCAAGTTTCGTGTCATGTAGGATGATAAGCGTAAAGTTTCTCCAAATACCAAATCAGCTGTTGTAGCTTTAAAATCTTCATGAAATGTGGTACGCAGTACAAGGAGGACAGTGGATAGGGATTGGTACCAAGTCGCTTCGCTATGACACATTATGGCAGCTTTCAGTGTGCGATGTCATCTCTCCACCAAACCGTTAGCCTGAAGATGTTAGGTTGTTTTGCGCATGCGCTTAAAGCCTAATAATTTGGAGAGTTCCTATAACAATTCTGATTCAAATTGAGTGCCTTAATCAGTAACTATGTAAGAGGGTGAACCAAAACTTTGAAATACAGCCACGATAAACTGCAGTTGCTACCGTTTCGGCACGTAAGTCCATGACTGGTAAGGCTTCAGGCCATTTGGTGAAACGATCTACTATAATGAGACAATACCAATATCCTGACGCTGTAGGTAATGGTCCGATTATGTCAAGATGAAGTTCATCAAAGCGTTTGCTGACAAGTGGGAATATTCCAATTTGAATTTTAACATTTTTGGCACTCAATGTAGCCTCGAGACCATGTAGTAACGTCACGTCTCAAATTTGCGCAGAAAAATTTCTTTGAGATTAATTTAAATGAGCTTCGAATACCAGGATAAGATGTTCTGTGGTAGCGTACAAAGATGTCTCTGCGAAAAGCAGCAAGAATGTAAGGTTGAAGTTGACCAGTAGAAACTTCACAGGTGATCATGTACTCGATCCTATGACTGGTAGTTTATTGAACTTCAGTAGTAATTGATGAGATAAGTGATTTTGGTGAGTTCCTGATCACTGTCTTGAGCTGTTGCTAATCAATTGTCTTGAGCTGCATAATCAATTGATGGTGGTAAACAAATCTCATCAATTATTGATAAAGAATCAGCCCTGATGTTGTCTTTGTCTAATATGTGTCGTATTGTAGTTGTGTACTACATAAGCCAGTAATATATCACCAGACAAAAGTGATCACCTCTATCCGCAGGCTGTTACTGGCTTATGTAGTTATCCGCTACATTACTCCCCCACCAGTGAGTCAGTGAATAGGCGAACGAACGATATAGCTATTATGCGAGCGTGTAAGTTGTTGCTGTTGCTTCAAGTGAGTCTTTGTTTGCAGCGTCAAGTGTGTCTGACGGCTTTGGTTGCTGCGTCAAGTGAGACTGACGACTTTTGATTGCTCTTTTTGCGGGTAAATGGCACCACGACAGATCAGAAGGTTACGTGTTCAAATCACGTCCGGGTCACCAATGAAGTGGCACCTATTCGGAGGTAAGAACCCGCGACCTACGGATCTGAAGCCAAGTAACATGGCCACTAGATAAAAGTGATCACCTCTGTCCGGAGACTGTTACTGGCTTATGTAGATGATACCGCTATACACCTATGGTGATTAAAGCCGATACTATCAACAGACCTCCTCTGTGACTTAATTTTTGCGATCGAGCGTGGGGTTATTAAGTGCCTCTTTTCCTCCATATTATAACATGTCAAATGTTCCATTCCTCAATGTTCCTCAATTGAGATTCATCAGTAAACAGCTCTAGACTTCAATAACATTGCATTTAATCAGGATGTTCAGCAACGCACTTTCTTTGGTCACACGGTGTCTTGCGGTAAACGGAATACACATCAATTACTGCAATAGCAAATGGTTAACTTTGCACTGATTGACACTCCAACAAAGTTGTTACGCTTCTTGTGTCTCCGCAGTATCAAGACAATCTATTGCTTCCACACACATACACACACAAAAAATGGATTCCGTTAAATCCCATTGTAGTGATATTTTAAAATTACCTTTTTTCAAAACAAAAGCTGAATCATGGCGTCATGCAAATGAGACAGTGAAAAAAAGGAAGTTCTTAAGAAATCATAATTTCTGCATGTATTCCTTTTTTGACGTCATAAAAGTTGATTTACAAATGAAGTGTTCTACCTCAGTTGCCTGCTACTCATTAGACTGATTTTTTAAAAAAAAATTATTATCTATTCATTTTTATTTATTTTTTTGCGCTGTTTATGTAGATCATAGGTTCTCAAACTTTTTTGAACTGGCGCCCCCTTTTCTAGTAAATATTTCGATACCGCCCCTTCCAACTCTAGAGAAATAATAGTGTACATAATACATTGGGAAAACAAGAGTTAAGTTTTAAAAAAAATCCTATTATTAATAGAAAATATGTTTTTTAATTTAATTTTTTTCCAAAGCCCCAATGTTTTTTACTTGGGAATCTGAAATAGCTATTATTGCCACAAATATATTTAAATGCGTAATATTATATATTTTAGTCATAGATAGGATATTGTAGGAAGTGAAATGCTACTGAATTTCTTCGTCATTTAAAAGAGTGGAATAAAAGTTTTAGCTTACCTGTTATAAAGACAGGCAGGGGTTTTTATGATACGAAGTAATTCATAATAAACTATTGCTTTCAAAATAAATATATATATTGACAGTTTCAGTCTTTAAAGAATCACACGTTAATTCTTGGTTAAAATATTTAATTATGTAACTGGATAATATATGTAATGAAATGCAGTTGACGAAACATTTTTCCTACTGCTCACAAAGACAACTCGTGCACTACAGAAATTAAGATGCACTATATCATTCAATTTAATGTAGGTCTGAACGTAATGTAATCTTGAAGCTTTTCATCCACTTCCCGAACTACCGAAATATGTAAATTTTCGTACATATGTGATATAGAAATGATTTAAATACATACAATCAACATAATAAACAGTATTAAAGTTTACTTTTGTTAGTACATAATCAGCGGTTTTTTTTTAGTCTTTTTTTAGACTATATTTGGTTAACCTGCCCAAGCCCCTCCGTGCCATCTCAACGCCCCCTAATTTTCTCTGGGTTTCTTACTACCCCCTGAAAGCCGCAAACGCCCACAAGGGGGCATTATCGCCCACGTTGAGAACCTATGATGTAGATATTTAGTTAACTTTCAATTTAAACCTTCAACTGAACTCGCGACGATGAATGCTCAATTATCGCAAGCTATAATGCGTTAATCTGGAAGTCATTGTTAAAATTTATTTGGTGATATTTATGTTGCATTAGATTAAGAATTATCTTTCAATTAAAATTCAAGCTTAAAAACAATAGAAAAGCACATATCGTCTACTTCTAGAAGACGATAAAAATGTAAATTTTAAAAATGTAAATGTACTTAAAAATGTACAATTTTCTAATCGGGTTTTATTTCACCATAAAAATTTAGACAAAGATTCACTGGTAAATTCTTAACTCACAGACGACATGACACAAATTTCTATAATTACTTCATTATAGTCTGCTCCTCAAGGACTCCTCTATTAAATTGGCTATGAAAAGTTTTATACTTGCAGTAGTTAGTTAATAACAAATTTTCTTCTGATGTGAGGGAAGTCTATAAAAAAGTTCGTTTATATAAAAATTTATTTTTAAAAGTTTCGAAGAGCTGTTTATAAGTTATATTACATCATTATAAGGAATCTAAAAATATTTCCCTAAATTAGTAGCAAGATATCATAGGAACTATTGCATTCATATTTGTATTCTGAGACATTTTTAAAATGAATAATAAATTAAAATTTAACTCTAAGTTTGTATATAATTTGAAATTTATGCTATAAATAAGGCCTGTTTTATATTTAAGCAAAAAACTTAAGCGTAGACAATTTTTATTGAAGGAAGAGTACCTACTATAAGGCTCTATCAGGGGCACACACAAGGCGAGGGGGTCCTTGGGTTCGGACCCTCCCCCCAAGCCCTTGATTTTTTTCAATAGATTTTAATCCTATGTATATAGTACGTAAAATTTAGTTAAGTATTTGTTATTAATAATTAATTTATTAATTAATGCTATAATTCATTCATTAATTTTTTACTATATTTGTTCCCGTATATTTTGTTTATTGTAAAAATCAAAAGTAGAGATTGGGTGGCGTATTGGAGCCCCCCCCCCCGGCCCAACCTTGAAAAATTCCTGAGTGCGCTACTGAGCTTTATACATATATCTGTTTTTCGTTATAAATGTACACTTTATGGTACACATTATACAACGAATTATTCGTATATTCCGCATTTTTAATTACTTATCGAAATTGATCGTAATAATGGCAAAATTTTATGATTCTTTTTGATAAATTAGAACTTTTTAACCATAGGAAAAAAAATTTAAATTTTTAGATTATGAGGATTTGTGTTGTAAAACTTTTTTTGTCAATCTGAAGATGAAAAGAAAAAAAAAAGCATAGGCACATAAAATCTGTTTTTTTTTTTTAAATGCAGTCGGACCCCGATTTACTGAAGCCCTATTTGATGAATTTT
The DNA here is from genome assembly GCA_019973975.1 of Trichonephila clavata. Lineage (NCBI taxonomy): Eukaryota > Metazoa > Arthropoda > Arachnida > Araneae > Nephilidae > Trichonephila > Trichonephila clavata. The sequence continues at coordinate 18,017 of BMAO01039715.1, forward strand.
TTATTGCAGCCAATTAAAATGAAAGGTAACCCCTTTATTCAATGAATACTTAACTCCAAATTAACGAATTATTTCAACAGCCAAAAAAAATTATTTTCATTACTTTAAATTAGAAAAAAAAATAAATTTCATTTAAAATAGCTTTTTTTTCCGTCGTCCGGAACATAAAGATTTTTCTTGTTCGCAGCAAATTTCGACTGGAAAAGGTGCGACCTATTATTAGATTTTAGACTTATCAAAAGTCCTAATGTGTATTCTTTTCACTATGAGTACATGAAGCACCGTTACGACTCGAAAGTAAGGCTCATGTATACAGACACCGATTCCTTTATCTATGAAATAAAGACTGATGATTTTTATAGTGACATGAAAGACGATATTAACTTATATGACACTTCAGACTATGACAAAAATAACATCTTTAAGGAATCCGAACACGTTCGGAGTACTTTTTAACAAAATAGCATACTAAAACATTATAAATGCTCTTTTAGGACTCAATAACAATAAATATTACTCTCTCTATTTAACTATCAAAATTTAATATAAATTACCTGAATTTTGCAAAAATCACAATTAAAAGTTAAATTTTAGCAATATTTTTGAAAAACTTCAAAGCAGTTAGAGAAAAAAGTAATAAACATATATTAGTAAAAAGTTTTACGAAAACAAACTAGATGCATTTATCTAGAAAATGAGCTAAAATTTTAATTTTTTATTAAAATTTGAAAATTTTAGAGATGATTGAGTAAACATTATAAGAAATATTACATTTTTTATGAGACCATTATTTAAATAACAAGCAATAACTCAAAAAGTATTCATATAATAAGACATATTTTAGTAAATTCTCTAGAAAATAACGTAAATATCAGGTTTAAAAAGTTTTATAGAAATACATTCGTAATATTTTGAGTTATCGGACTCGCCATGATAGATTTTGAGCCATTTAAATGCCCACTTCTGGCAGATCAAAAACCCACACTTCCGGTTTTTCTAACTTTATAAAATTGATTGTAATTTGGCTTCTAGGTAGTGTAGAAACAAAATAAAGTATATTTCGTAAAGTCAAAAATAGCTCTATATTCAATAAAATAAAAAACAAAAATATCTGTCTTGACTGAATTTGGTGATTTTCAACGTGTTCGGATACCTTAATTTACCTCTAGTTAACAAAAATGTCTTCGGGAAAATGAAAGATGAAAACAAAGGAAATATTATGACAGAATATGTAGGATTAAAATCGAAAATGTATGCCTACAAAACAAACCATAAGATTGAAAAGCGGTTAAAAGGAATTAAGAAACAAACTTTAAAAAATAAAATAACATTTGAGGACTAGAAAGTCTGTCTTTTTAATCAAAAATTAAAATATGTTGACATGAACTTAATTAGATCCAAATTTCATTCAATACACTCCATAAAGCAAAACAAACTTGCTCTGTCCTATAAAGATGACAAAAGGTTTATTAATGATGATGGCATTACTACGCTTGCCCATGGACATTGGTCATTGATGAATTTAGACCTATTCAATGAGCAGTAAGACATAAAATCCAATGATGACACAATAATGTGATTTTTGTAATGTAATAAAAGATTGTAATGTGAAATGGAATGCTGCTTTTGTAAATAAACAACTTACTTTTGTGTATAATCCTTATACTTGAAATCAATTTTACAATTTGTTGTTCTCCTGTAATGTATATTATATATATACGATTGTAATGTAAAACGCAATACAAGATGTTGATTTCTGAATAAACAATTTACTTTGTATCTTTACTGTGTATGTGTAATCATTATACCGAATTAAAATTTAC
>BMAO01039716.1:0-29566 GCA_019973975.1 Trichonephila clavata
GATATTCATACTTAAATTAGCCCAATATTCAAAATAAATATCTAAATTCTACAAAGATGACAGGTAAATTTATAATTTTGAAAAGTTATTTTTACAGCTAAAATATAATAAATTTTAGAATAATAAAAGTATTACACAAATAAACTACACATTAATTCACCTGAAAGTAATTAAAATTCAAATTTTATTAAATATAAAATTCTAAAGCTGATCGAATAATTATAAAAAGAAATGTGACAGATTTTAGTAGCCTTATTGAAATAAAAGTCATAACTCAAAATATTCATTCAGTAAGAATTATTTTAGCACATTCCTACAAATAATAAAACATCAGGTTCAAAAGTTCTTATAGAAATGCATTTATAATATTTTGAGTTTATCATACTGACACAATAGATTTTGAACAATTCTATGTCTACTTCAGGATTAAAGGGGCCCACTTTAGGGTTTTCTAATTTTATAACTAGCTTTGTGTAATGTAGAAACAAATATATAATATATATATTGTCAAGTCAAAAGATTTCTATTCAATAAAATAAAACTTCAAAATGTTTGTTTCAGCGAAATGAGTCATTTCAACGTGTACGAATACCCAAGTTTAACTTTGATGCACAGAAATAGAGGCTTCCATAAAAATGATGCAGGGCTAATTTATTGCAATAGACATAACAGAAATGAGAACTTTAATTACATCTTAATTAAAATATTTTTCAATTGTCCTTTAATAGAACGATTAAATACTATAATCGTTATTTCCTTCTAAAAGTAATCTTTCTGGAGTCTCACGAAACTTTAAAAGAGCCAACTCATTCTTATAAATATAATTAAGAGTAGTTTACTGATTATTGATGCGTTAAAATATGTTATACTTTATACTTTAATTTTAGATATAAGTAATCTTTTCATCCAAATTGATTGAATTATACTGCAAAAAGTTTGCTGAAACATACAGTGAAACTCGCTTAACATGAAACTGAGCGGACTGAAATATTTTTGTATAAACGATCTTTAAAAATAGTGAGCATGTAATTTTTAAATAGATCCTTTAGTCAAAATAAAAGAGTACATTTTATTTACACAAGTATGTATATTTGCATGCATTTAAGAAAATAAATGAAACAAACCATTCACAATAAAATTTTATACAAAATTTAGCAATACCAAAATCTTACAGATTTCTGTTTTCATCTTTGTGTTTTCAGCCTTAAAGTGGTATCACGTAAATTTTCCGTACTTTTTACTCAACTTTCGCCGAATCTGAGGGGAATGGTTACTATAAAACGGACATGCTCTGACGTCAGCCACGCTCTTCTCCACATTGAAACATTACTCGCTGACTTTTCTAGTTTCGAAACGGCCATCCAATGTCATTTCTTTAATTCACTGCGCTTGAGCCCATGGGGAAAACAGAAATGGAGCATCATTCTGTTCAAAATATTATACGCCGTTAAATATTGTACACCATTAAAATATTATAATATATCTGATGTGTTTGAGTCGAAGGCCCATTGCTATCGCCATCTTGTTTATGACGTCGGTGCCGAAGAACCCCATTGGCTGAATTTCAAGCAACTTTCATTTAGAGCAACTTTCAGCTCACTGGCAAAAGTTACCCAAAGCCATTATCGCAACGGAGTAAAATTGTACGAATTGACTAAAATTGCACCAAATGTGTACGTGTGATAAGGCCTTTGCCAACTCTATCTTCAATGGTTGAAATAGCAGTTTGTTTTCCTGAGGTCTTGCCATCGTGCTCGGAAAGAAAATCTTTAAACAGAGGGTCCATGAACCAATTCAATTGATTTTTATCACCGCGATGTGTACTACCACCAAATCTAAACTAATTGAGGAAAGATGATGCCCTTGTGTGGCGTTTATAGGGGTGGAAAGTGAAAGCTTAAATAAATAAAATTGGCTCGTGTCACAGACTATTCCGAAGGTATTTCAAAGTCAAGTTGCCTCCTTTCTATGATAATTGTGAAACCACCTCTCTTTCATTTCACACCCTTTTACATATCGTCTGCGTGGCTCATGTTTCCGCATTTTGTTCATTCCCAGAAAGGAAAACGTTTCGTGTTAAGCGAATTTTGTTTCATATTAAGAGAAAGAAATGCATGAAAATACATAGTTGTTTATCGGGACCGTTGTATTACTTCGTGTTAACCACATTTCGTATAAAGTGTCTTCGAGTTATACGCGTATTTTACTGTATATCCATTTTCATTTATTCATCAACAAAGCGTGCAAAAAATTGGTTTCGATACATTCAGTGAAACGTATGAATAATTATCAAAAATAACGTGAAAATATTTAGGAAAATGTCAAAAAACAAAAGATGTTTAATAAATATTATTTTTTTAAAAAAAAATGTTAAGATTCATTTAATCCTTAAAATAAAAAGGGATAGTTGAAAAATGTACACAAGGGTGAAAAAGCAGCCTTATTACACATAAGTAGGAACATTTACTCAGTTGAAGTGTCTCCTAATTGACATTCAACATTATCATTTTCATTTTAAAAATTCGACAATTTTATCTAAAAAAAATTCCGAATAGGCACTATTAAAATATTAATAAAAATCTTTATTTGTTATACACGAAGTATAAATTTCATTTTATACAAAAAAAATTAACATTTTTACAAAAACTTAAATTTAAACTGCTTTTCTTTTAAATTTGAGAATGTAAGAAACTAACAAGAAAATAAAAACAAATAAACTATAAAACATCAGATATTTCTTCGTGAAACTTAAAGCAACATTCTAAAAAATAAATCTAATAATTCATATTTATTGATAGCTGAAAAAAATTAAACAATTAAAAAATTAATCGTTTAAAAGATCTGAACGTGACTTCTAATAAAAATATTTTCACACATAGAAAAAAAAATTAAAATTAATGCGCCTTTTGAATGTTTTTAAGGTACTTCAGAAATATCGAAGTTGTCTCTTCAAAATCACGAGCCAAAATAACATTTATTATTATTTTTCACGGAAAAAAGTTTTTCATATCATGGGACATTTTTATTATATTTACCAAAGGCGTAGTAAACTGAAAAGCTGGCTCTAAAGAAAAACGAACAAACTCGCATCACTTACTTATGCAAATCATAATAAAAATCTACTTAAGTTGCGGCACTTTCAAGATGGAATTACACAATAAAGAAAATTTTAAGAAGACGGATCAAAAAAATATTTAAAAAGTTTTTTAAAGTTTTCGAAGAATTTGATATTTATAATTAATCAAATTGTGTGAAAGAAAAGATATCTTACTTAAGAGTTTCAAGAATGGAATTTCAAAAGAATACTGACAGACTGAAGAGCTTTCGAATAAATTATTGTAGGTAAAAAATATACAAAAAAAGGGGGAAAACTATTATAATAAATAAAACGATATAATCGAGTGTATTAACGCAAGAACATATAAATGATATAGAGAAAACTCAAATTGTTAAAAAAGTTTTATTCAAGGAAAATGAAATCAGTGAAATCGTCTAATAAAATTCAAACGATTAATGTCATTACATTTTTAAATGTGTGAATTAATCATTCAATTAAAATTCTTTTAAGAGAGAGAATTAGAATTTATTTTTAAAAATTATAACTAAATTTTTATTCAAATCTTTAAAAACAATTATACTACTTTTTAGGAAATCTCACACGTCAATAGTTATTTAATTAACAGAGATCATACTTGCTCTCTTATTCTTTTATTTATTTACGCATAAAAACTAGAAATTATGAAAAAATTTAATATTTTCATTATTTACGAGCAAATAAAAATGTATGATGAGACTGTAAAAAAATAATATAAGGGGGTGGTATAAGGGGGGGGGTGATATTTTTCATTTATATTGCCAGCTCCAATTATTAAGTAGCTCATTTGTTAATATTAATTGTGAATAAATATTACGTTTAATATTTTTTTGTTTCGGATCATAAGATTACTATTATAACTTTTAAAAGTATGCAAACTCATTTGATTTCGCTCAAGTGATAATAATTCTCATTTTGTAATAAGAACTTTCCAAGTATGTACTTTTTAAAATTGCAGTGGAGCTGCTGTTAATTTTTTAATTAAAATTGCACAGAACATAAAATTTGAGCTAAAATTGTTAAAAATAAAAAATAATTGTGCTTCATCAATTGCATGTTTTTCTTAACCTAAGAACACAAATTTTCCGGTATTTTTCACATAGCAAACGTGCAGTAATTGTGAAATATTCAAATTCTTAACAAATAAAACATCAGAAATTATTAACAAATATCTGATTTAAGTTTTAAAAGATAGATTGAAATAAATTTTGGTTTGATTTACAATTTATTCAGTTAAACATATAAAAGTTCAGCATAATAGATATATTCCTAGTGTTATTAAAATTATATGATAAGAAAACCTGTAATTCAGTTACAGAACTACACATTTCTGCTGAATACAAACGCACGCTAACAAGCATTAACAAACTATTTGAGTTATTTATTATTAAATATTTTTATTCGTACATATAACAGTTGGATATTTCCCAAGTATAATTGAAACATTTGCAAACACACTTGATCAAACATATACGTTTGCACTTAGTAATATAACGCTTATTATAATCCATTCTATACCAGAATTATTAAATTATAGTTAGTCTCATTCAATGAGAAGGAAATCATCAGTTCGATCGTAAATTAAACAATGAGCCTTATTGTTACCGCTATTGGTGAAATAATTTTAATTTTTTTTTTTCATAGTACTAGTAGTTTTATTTCTTGCAAGCGAATAACCTACTGAAAATTACATTAAAATAAATAATCTACTGAAGCCCTGCTGATGTATAATGTAAATAAATATATAATACGCAATATATATTCTTAAGGTTTGTAAACATTAATGTTTTCTCAACATTTTAAAAAGGACTTATGTGAAACAACATTTAGAAATACTAAATATATTTATTCAACATTGTATAACTTAATATTTCGTATGCTTCATTTCCGAAAAACCCAATTTCAAAATCAAACCGTTACATAGAACCGAATAAAGTTCTAAAAAGTTTCCGACTTATGTGAGTCAGGTGGATTCTAAAAACTTTCTTGTTCCAACTCACCAAACATTTCCTTGGACGCACATATCAAGTGATCCCTCTCTGCACCTGGTGCCATCTTTCACACTCGAAGCCAATTTGGCGACGAAACTGTAGCTTTTGGCGTGGCAGGTAAGACTGCATGGGTCTTCTGGATCTTGGTAAGGAAGCCATTCATACAGGCGTCCGCGGTATGGAATGGGATTGTAAACAGCGCATTGGGCAGCACGGAAATCTTGAGGGTCTGGACATGCCTGAGAGAGAAAGGAAAAATTATAAATTTATAAAAAACTACATAATCATCGCAAAAATATATAATCATTTTAATGAAATGTCAAAAATCCCGCGACACTGATTCGCCTAAAATGAACAATTTATAATAGATATTTCACACACAATCAATATATAACGATTAGATTAATTGTAACCAAGTTGTATTCTTTTCTTACTTCTGGTTACCTGTAACAAAAATCGAGTTAGACTTAAATATTTGCATAACATAAAAGAGATAAAAAAAATTAAAATTCACTTTGGTCACGTTAGAAAAATAAAAGAAAAGGGAAATAAGACGAAGAGACGCTTAATTTTAGAAACTAATAATCAGTTTAATATTTCGTGAAATATTTTTTATTAATGATGTCAAAAAAAAAAAACAATATTAGCTGGAAAACTTTATTGTTATTGCAGTCGAAACCTTAATACAGATTTTTGAAAAAAAAAAATATTATATAAAAAGTGAATTTAGAAGACAAAATAGCATTAATATATAAAAGATTCCACAATAAGGTGGATTGTGGTTATATGGAGAAACAAGAAATATTATTAATCTGAACCTACCCATGCGAGAAAGATGTTCTATGGTACAAAGATTGGAAGAAAAATAATTAAAAATAATTTCCAGATTTAATATTGCCACAAAAGGATTAAATTTCCGAACAAATGCGGGGAAAAGACTTAATTTTGGGTAGATGATTTTTGAGTCAAAATAATTACTTTTCTACAATAAAAATAACAACAAATTATATTACTGATAAATGAGTACTGTGAGTAGCTGAAGTACAATGTAAATTACAGCAATTCTTATTCCCAGATCTCTTCCCCGCACTGTCAAATCAGTTCAATTCAAGCTTTATTTTATCTTTCGCTTACTGTAATTTCAACAGTATGAATTTTTAAGAATATTTAACACTAAAAACCTATTAAAAATGTATCTGATTTTTTTTTTCTTGTGACTATTTAATAGACGCCCCTTCGTCCCAAAAATTATAAACGGCATTAAAAAATACCCGTTTTCTTTTTAAAGAACAATTATTTTTTTTTTACCATAAAAAAGATCAAATACTTAAACTTCATTCTCTTGTGGCACTACTTAACTCAAAAATTAATTTGTTTAATTTTATTTTTCGCATTATCTGTAAAAAAAGAAAAGATTTTTTTCCGCACAGGTAGGTTTTAAAATTCATAAAAAAATTCAATCCACTCAATGCATTCCACAATAAATACAGATCACTATTTCGAACAAGAAACCTTATTTCAAAAAAATAGTATAGTAAAAAATAATATATTCGATTCCAAAATTCGATTTCACGCAACATAGTTACTTAAGCTATATATAGATATATCCAAATACCTATAACTATGTTATTGATGCACTTATTGTTAATAATGAATTCATAACACAACTATTGCTAGTTCGCAAAATGTATTCGCAATACCCAAGAGAACCGATACTGATAATAAATTTTAACTCACTACGCACGTCCAAAGAGTATCATTAACATTCGTTATATATTATTAAATTATACTGAAAAGGGAGCCAGTCGTTTTGAATTTAATGCAGATATAAATCGACGATAAAACTAAAAATTTTCTTTGAATTTTCAAACACTAGAAATGTTCTTTTTTTAAAAAAAAAAATAATAATGATTATAAAAAGTACTGCTATCTTTTTTAAAAGTCTTTTCCAAGTTATACGACTGCTATACTCAATTTTAATCGATATAAAATACTGAAAAAAATATGTATTAGATTCATTCCCCCACGAATGAAACACCAATGGTCACGTGGAAGGGTAAATAATACAGAGTGGTTGTTTAAAATTGTCACAACTATGAGCATTTTTTTTCTTCATTACGAAATATCATAAAAAAACTAAGAATTAGTTAAACTGTTTTCAAGAGTTCGTGCGTTTTTGTTGTCTTCAGGAGCGGTGTTGAATCCGAGCACTTTCAATTTAGAATTCGTGATGAATGCACAGTTTTTGTAGATGAAATTTATGATTTTAAATTTCGCCATTAAAGGGATCACTGAACAAAATAGTGTCATCTTAAATTATCTCATTTGTACCGACTCTCTTTCCACCTGGATTCTCTTAGCTGTATTTCTTCATCTAACAACATAATCGTCGAGATCCAAAAAGAACTTAAAAGCCTAAAACATAAAAACATCTCAATAGTTTTTGCATTTGTTCGCGGACACACGGACGTTTTCAAAAATGAGCGGGCCGATTGGCATGCAAAGGTTGCCACCACGTACGAAATTGTCATTTCCATTAATATTCCTAGATCATTGTACAAGAAGATCACGAAAGAAAGAATGGCGAAGTCTTGGAACCAAGAATATTTCATTTCTAATAAAGGGAGTTTAACAAAGAAATTTTTTCCAACCATTAATAAGAGACTGTCATGCCATCATTTTTTATACTAATTACAAAATAACCTGAATTTTATCACTGGTAATGGCAACTTTAAAAGCTACATGAACAAATTTTATTTAGTTCCGTCATTTTCTTATGATAGTAATATTAGTGGCGAGAAAAATATAGAACATGTGCTCCTTCTGTGTGTGTATTCCAAGTTTGTCAGAGAGAATAAAGATCTAGGATTGGTTTTCAAGGGACTTAATATAAATTGGCTTGCGAATTTTTACTAATATCGGTCCAACAGAAGTGCTTTTAAAAAGTTTTTTTTTTGTGAATTTATAAATATATCTGTAATCCTTCATTATCTCAAAAGATTTTTTCCTTTGTAACCTGTGAATAATACTTACTTCTGTAAGCCCTCTGTAATACGGGAAATTTTGGTGGTGCACGAGAATTTTACAATTGTTTTCAATATATATATACAGTGGCACACACAAGGGGGGTCCTAGGGGTCCAACCCCCCCAAAGCCTTGAGTTTTTTTTGATTGATGATTGATTTATTAAAATCCTGTACTATAATATATTTGTAATCTAAAGGAATTTAGAAAAAATAATATAAAAAAAAAAAAAAAAAAAAAAAATATATATATAACAAAGTTTAATAAAGTACTTGTAATTAACAATTTATTTTATCAATTAATGTTAATTTTTATTCAATATGGGCCGTGGGTAGACTGGTGGTTAGAGCAACGGACTCCAGACCGGAAGGCCTGAGTTCGATGCCCGATGCCACCAAATACTCGCCGAGTACACACGGAGAACGGGCTCGTTAAATCAGTGGGTCCGAATGGTGTCGCCGTCTATCGTGTTGTGTGAGCAAAATCATGCTGTCACCTTTTTGGGGGCTTAAAGCTTAGGCTAACGACAGGCGTAGATCCAGCCCGTTGCCATGATGAATTTCGTGGGCCTCGATCTGACTACGTCAGATAGGTGGCATTAGTAACAACACAACAACAACATTAATTCAATAATATATTTTTTACTGTTTTTGTTGACAAAATCAGAAAAATCAATTGGTATTGTCTTGGGGTATGATACGAGTTGGGGGACACTTTCGACCATGGTCCCCCCCCCTCTTGAAAATTTTTTGTGTGCGCTACTGTATATGTACAATATATTATTTTTAACTCGGGAGCGGTTGCGCGGGGCACAGAGTCACCCGAGGCTTATGAAACCTTTAATTCTGGGGAAAAAAGTTGTTTGTTAGTTACAAATGACCTTATCAGTATCCTCTACGATAGACTTCAAGGAAAATAAAATGTATTTGTCATATATTTCCCTCTTTTTTGAGAACGGCAAACGTTTTCTTACAATCTCAAGGTAATTGGGATGACTGAGTTTCTAGCGCGACTACTTTTGTTCCAAAATATTTTTTATGAAAAGGCTATATTTTTCACCTGTGAACGCCATAATGATTTGCTGTATAGTGCGACTTTTTATTGTTTACAAATGTAGATCAACAGGATTTAAGAAAGAACTAAGTTTATGTGCGATCTACATCGGATGAAGTTGAAGCTGATCAAGAAAGAGTAGAACCTGATGAAATAATGGATATCAATCCTGATAGCGAAAGTAAATTTGAGAAAAGTGATGAATATGAGCATGAAACGTTTGAGTTGAAAGAAAAGTTTTCAACGGTACCAAAAAAAAAAATCCACCAAGAAAGATATGAAGCCACAAGTGTATACAAGACACACTGTGCCATGTCTAAAAGACACAAGTGCGAAAAAGTTCTACATGCTATTTGTCGATCATCAAAAGGAAAATAAAACGACAATAACTTGAGCAAAGTAAGACAATTTTGCCTGGAAATATTATTCCTTTAATGTTAACGAAAAGTGTCTATGATTTGTGTCCTTTATTAAGATCACACACGTTTGAAATATTTTAATTCAGTTTTATTGGAGTTTTTCTCAAATTATCAGAGAAAAATTTAAAAATTCTTCAAAGCATTTATGAATACTTTTTGTTAATAAAATTCTTCTCTGGAATTACGATTTTTATCGTGTACAATAAAAATAACTATAAAAAAAGGGATTTGGATGACTTAGTCATCCATTAACGTTAGTATCGAGTGCGTGCCTGCTTCCGGGTTAACAAATACAAATAAAAAACTTTTGTTTGAGATACATAAATATGAACAATCCAGTTTTCTTTCCGAGTTTCAATTTCATTACTTTCAATAAGAGATTTAAAAGAAACCAATTGAATGAAATCCTTCCAATTCAATATTCATTTGATTGCATCATAAATTCGTTACATAAATTATATTTTACTTCATAAATTATTATTTTAATTACATATATAACTACACTACTTTTCTTAAATCTAAAATTGTTGAACTTATATTTTTGAATCAAATGAAAATGTAATAATACACATGCTAATTATTAATTAATTAAAATATTTCTCACGTTTTAAAATATTGTTTATCAAAACAAGACTTATATAAATTTCTATTCTAAACAACATTTTGACATTCAGATAAACAATAACTTTTTCAATGAAATATTTAAAACATCACATTCAGAAACATTTAAATTCGTTACCGATAAAATAGTCAATGAAGAATTCATTTTTTAAAAGCATTTAAGGCGATTTTTCTATGAATAAGTTTTAACAATTTTTTATAACTTTTTCCACAATGACTCAATCATCATATAAACAAATATTTCATTTTAATCATATACATATCTCTTTTAACACGTTTAAATGAAACAGTATAGTTAATGCACTAACTTTTACCGTCGCATTCTGCGGGACAAATGCCTTTATATAAGAAAATTCGGTTTAATATCTTTTTAAAAAAGTGATAAAGTTACGAGCCATTTATTTTTATAGGCAATACTACTCAACAGAGTATAATAACAGATAATTTTAGAGACTAACTCTAGATAAGTGATACAGATGTTTTTTGATATTCAATAAACTTTGTATGAAAAAATTTTGTGCTTTATCACAGTTTAAGATGATGATTATATCATTTATATATTATTACTTATAATATATTAAGAAGTAATCTTGTTATGTTCAACTGTGTAACGGGTTCTAATCGGGCTCATGCTAATCCTCTTGAGAAAAATATTCTTTTTAACTGTGAATTTAGTTTGAAACTCGCTTTCTGTAGAGAGGACTTGTCTTTATGCAAATGAAAATTTCTATTTAAGTGCCAGTCGTTGAGTAAGCTATAATGGTTAAGGGCTGCTCGTAAGCGGAAAGCCTAGCGTTAGCGACCGGTGGTCTCACAACGTAATAATAAAACTAGAAGAAGTTTCATGGAAAGTGTATAGTTCACTTTATGGTTGAACGAGTTTGCACGTTGAAGCAGGATCGTACAAGACAATAATTAAGATAAGTGTTTTCATATACTTAATATACTAAGGATAAATAAGTCTCATTGCTTCTCGGGTTTAGTTATCAAAATGCATTCCTATAAGTGTTAAAAGTTGAATAAAATTATGATTCTAATATCATGTCTGTTTCTTACTCGAATGGGTCATGACAATTGCTTTGCATTAACTATTGAAATATCACATTCAATAGCTGCAAAACACATCGGCTATTTTAAATAAATGTACTAAATCCAGATTTAGTACCGCATTGACTGCATTCACTAAATAACATGACATACTCTGGGCCACAAATGTATGGATGTTACGGATATATAAAAAAGATGCAAGAAGTTACGGTCGATTTAATGTTAAAAAACAACAGCGGTTTTTATATATATATATTTTTTTTTTGCTTCAAGGCAGCAATATATCTTACAAGAGGACCTCTTTCCAGTTATTCAGACAGGAACATCGAAAAAATTGATCACCGTAAGAGTGATGTGTAATTGCTGAAGCTGAGTACTGTGATCAATGACTTGCACAATTTCTAATATTGGACGAAAAGCAGGGATGAATAAGAAAAGATTCAAGAATTCTCTTTGACAACAGTTACAAGAATTCATAAGCAGCTGTTACTTATCGTTAATTTAAATTTTAAACGCTTCGTGAAATCTATGCAATAAAAGTGCAAGTTCAACTTTTGTATCCTATATAATTTTAAAAATATTCATTAAAATAAACACTATTATCCTGTATTATAAAACGATTCGTATTCTGTGCTATATTTTTTACAAGGTTACTGTTACAAGACACGTTTTAATTTAAATACATTTTCTTTTTTAAAAAGTTACAGATCACACATTTTAATTAATATTAATTTTTAGACATATACATTACAGTAAAATACGTTTTACCCGAAAACATTTAGGACGGAATATCGGTTAACATGAAAGGATACAACGGTCCCGAACGACTACTAAGTATTTTCATGCATTTTTTCTCTTAACACGAAACGGAAAAATCGCTTAACAAGAAAAGATTTCCCATCTAGAGAATGAACAAAATACAGAAAACACCAGCCACAGTGGACACTTCTATTGTATTATTAAAAGAATTATCCGATTGCAGTAGATAATGAAAATATGTGTACACAGCCCCAATTACGGCAAAAACATTTTGGAGTTTGTTCAAAGCTCAAAAAATATTCTTACTGCAGATTTCGACGATGAAAATGAAATGAATAATGCACTCCTCTGTTCCCATATCATCCGAAATAAGGAACATCATGAAAAGTATGCACAGTTATATAGACTCACATTCCAATGGTGAAATGAATAACAAAATGGACGATATCGAACAATACGTTGACAATTTAAAGCTAAAAAAGACAATGCAAAAAATATCAGATTATTTTCCAAACACTCAATAAATGTTTTTGTTTCACAGATTTTTGTTAACTATATGCATAAATACACATATCTACGTGAATAAAATAAACTCTAATAAACTTAATTTAGTGGATATACGAGGTTTTTTTGGCAATATCCTTTAACACGAAAAAATATTTCAGTCTCTTCAGTTTTGTACTAAGCGATTTTTACTGTATTAATATTGCGCTAAATGTTTTAAATGTATTTTTGTACTATTAAGAAATAGTAATTTTTCATCGAATTCAATAACAGAGATACTCGAATTTCAAATATAAATACACTATACTAGCTTAGCAAGCCTTTTTTGAAATAAAATGCCAAAGAAATGTATCTTTAGTCAGATAGAGTCTAATCAATCTTTCTTCAGTCTAACAAGCTAAGTAAGTAAGGTCTAATAACTATAGTTATAAACTATATATTATCTTTTAAAATCCAACTATTTAAGTATACTGATTTCAAAATTTCTAATTATTCTAATACAGTAGAGCATCGTTTATCCGAATCAATTGGGACCGGACACCGTTCGGATAACCGAAAACCAAATGCAATTCCCTGCAGTAAATGATACTGGACACTATACAAATATTGAAAATCATCACATGCGGGAAACGTGCTTGAAGAAAAAGCCAAATAGGTGCAAAATGTCGCAGTTTTACCTTTATTCTGGAAAATAATCACTTATTTTTCGCTGTACCATTGTACACCTTCGTTTTTCCACTGCAAGGTCTCTGACTCTCTTGAGCAGTAGTTGAGTAGGACAGCACTCTGATTGTTGTTCGTACCACTCCATAGCTGTCTCTAACGCAGAAACATGTCAGAATTTGATGAACACTTGCTTCTTTCATTGTTGTTGTCCTCGTCTTCATCCGTTTCATCGTCGACAGGGTCGGATTCTTCTTGCACGGAAGTCACTATCTCGTCATTATTTAGCATTTTAAATACAGTATTCTGCATCGCATGTCATCCAGGTTCCTACATCAACAAAACTCAACAAAAGAGCACGTATACACCCCCTCACTTGAGAACAAACTGACCTAATATTCCGCGCAGATGTTTACCAAATCATACAACTGAAAATTACCCAAACATCCCTCATCTTGGGTTTTCCCATCACCTTTGACCTCACAGGAAACAAATGTTGATTCGAAAACGTATCCGGACTTTGGCTCGGATATTTGACGCTCCGGATAATAAACGTTCGGATAAACAACGTTCTACTGTAGTATGTTTAGAAGTGCGAAATTGAACGATGCTTAATGAGTATAACAACGATGGAAAAGTAGCGTAAATAACGTCTGAATAGGCTTAATGAATACAAAACACCTAATAGGTTTCAAAAACTATTTTTTAAAAGGACCTAAAAAGCATTGCTTTGATTTAACTGTGATTTCGCGCAAGTTTCAATAACTTTCTACAATTTTAAAGGATTAAGGAAATATTTTCATATTCTTTCAAAAATGGATTTGTTTACATTAAATCAAATATACAGTAACAAAGGATAAAAAATTTTATCTTTAAAAGTTCAAGAGAAAGGATGCTACAGGCTTAATATGCCGGTGTTTGAATGAAATGTCTGTAAGTGACTGATATTCAATGTTCATTTTTAAGTAAACGAGAATGGCAAATATGTAAACATATTAATCACAAATTATTGCAAATTCGAATAAATATTTAAAAAAGTACCAATAATTTACTAAATAAAAGAAATACAAGCCTGAAGTCGAGTTATTTCTATGAAAAACTACCACCTCTAAAGCAAATTAAAATTATGGTAATTAATGCATTACACTGTCGACCAATTTCGCCAAAAGGGAAGGCATCGCCCATTCAAAAAATTGTCGCCAAATGCGATCATCATTATTATTACTGCTTTAAGCGCAGAACGGATTCATTTGGGAACGTTCTTTGATTTGACGATATTGGAGGAGTATGTAATACGTAAGTACCGAAAAAATAAAACTATTTAGCACAAACACCTTATTAATTAATTCCCAAAATATTTTCAGAAAGTATAAAGTATATAATCTATAATTATTTCATAGTTCAGAAAAACAAAAACAAAAAAGGACAGATACAGGGTATAATGTCTCAAATTGAAGATAGCATTTTGAAGTGGCTGTTTTCTTATATAACACAAATTCTTACGGAAATTACAACCAACATGAAATTTACAGCAATTTATTATAACGTAAAAAAATTTGTTTTTTTGCTGAAAAATAATGGATATAAGTGTTTTAAAGTTATTTATTAACATATTGAATCCCAATATTAGGATTTCCCCCCAAAAAATATCAGGATTTTTTAAATATAATAACAACATATGCTTCTTTTTTAAATCAAAAGCTAAAATGTTCCTTATCTGGCTAATTTAAAATATTTTCAACACATTTTTTAATGCACATCCATAATTCATTTCAACTTACAATTGAGTTAATTTAACCATTACGTTTCAGAGGTCACATTCTCAAAACCAAAAATGTATTATAAAACGGTTTTAAGTCATTAGTGGCACCTAGAAAGAAGACAAAGGTCCATTCTCAATGTCCTGTAAAAGTTACAAACATTGGGAAATATGCCAACTAGGCCGCATCACGGCCTTGTTACTTTTCCTTTTTTTTTTTCTTTTTCGTATGTGTTTTCTGAGACAGTTCTCCACATTTTAAAACTTTTCCTCGAGTTACATCATCAGTTATGAAACATTTAAATTCCCTTTTCTCTCTTTCACCCATTTTCTTTTCCTTTTCTTCAATAGAAAATAGATTGTCGCAAATGTACCACACATGTAGCCCCCAGAATTGAAAAAGTTCGAAGATATTGTAGCATTCGCCAGTATTAATATAACTTGAAGTTTGAAAAGTATTAATGGTAGCAATTAAAAGACTATGTAATTTTAAAAGAAATAAATTGCAGCACTTAACAAAAGCGGATTTATTCCAGACTATTATTGTCTGGGAGAGACTAGAATTTTCTAATCATTGTTTACGTTCAAAGATAGAGTGTGTTCGAAATATTTACTAAGTAAAAAAAGGGATGTTTTTTGGAACGATTGAGTGTAATGTTATTCATTCGACTATATATCATTAGCAAATAAAGTAGTAATACAGAACTAGTTCAGATATCGTTTTTTTATAATTTTATTTTGTAGAAATTTAACTATCGATTTATATATAAGGGTTTCATCAGTGGAGTAACGAACAACCCCCGGATTTCAAAGGGACCCAGGGATTCTAGGGAAATCAAAACCTGACTTTGCAGGAGGACCCTAATATTCTCCGTTAAGTCAATAGATTTCATTAATATGAATAAAATAAAACAATCTATTGAAACTGCGAAGTTACTATTATGATCATTAAAAAAAATACGATTATTGTTAAAATAAACCGAATTTTTGCATTGATAATGCTAAGTGAATCAAGGTTGTACTTTTGTTCAATTTTCCTTTTTCTCAAAAAAGAATTTTTAAACACAGAGCATTAAATTGCATATCTAACTTTTGAGAAATACTTGTATGCTTACAAATCAAGAGTCAAATCAATTTCAATTGACATGAATTAATTTATCGAATTTCCTAGAAGACTTTTTCATTAATTAAAAGCTTACTGTTTTAGGATATCTCGTAGCAATAAATTTAATTATCAAGCGTCCAGCCTATGTAATATTAATAGCAATATGTTTCGTTCATGTTTTGTGTCATTAATATTACGCAAAATTTTTTTGTATTTGTTACATATTTATTAATTCTTAAGTTCTGAAACGAAACGTGTTTGCTTTCTGCTCATGTAAGTTTATTAATCATTGATAGCAGAAAAATTAGGTCAAAATTATATTTAAATATATAAAATATTTAATATCATATTCAAAGACATTTCTAACATTCTGGGCGATATTCTCTACCCCCCCCCCTTTAATTCAGAATTGACAAGAACATGGACTTCTACACGGCACCTTAAGACTTAGTTCTTTTGGGACAAAGTATAGTCTGACCCACAACCATCATGTCGAAAATCTCATGGATGGGCCATAAATTGACATGTCACTCAGACGCATAGAATACAATTTTCGGCATTTCCTCCTCACAATAGCGGGCCATCCTGTCCACACATTTGTAGAAAGGTAGCATGTTAGATGGAAGAAAAGAATAGACAGCAGTTGAAACAAGCCTGCCCTGTCTATAACCTATTTTGAAGGAGAGGCCATATGGTTCGTCGGGGAATGCAGTGGGAGAAAAAAGGGCTAGCAGATAGCTGACTAAGAAGCGACGTTACGCATATCATGGCTATTATCAGGCTGTGTGGCGGAGGACAGACAATTAAACATCTCAATGCTTTCTAGAAGGACTCTAGACACACCTTCGCTGGCCATCGGGGCTCAATTCAAAGCGAGATTGATCGCTGAAAATATTCCTACTCTATGCCGTGAAATTCCAAGTCGAATGCACCAGACACCATTGCAAACGCGCCTGGGGAGCGTGGAACGGTAAGAAGAAGTTTGCGTAATGTCCTCTGTGACCCCAGTCCCAGGTCATTGTCATTGTAATCACTGTTCCAGTTATAAGTTGGGTCGTTGATAATAACGCATATGTGGTTCTCAGTGCTAATTGGACGATAACTCTATGTCCTCGCATTCTATTGTCACTCTCGATCGACCACTATCTTGATGCTGTACGGCCAAGGTTCAACGTATCCTGTCAACATTGTCGAAAGGTAATCACTCTAGCTCTTATGTTGAGCAATACTTTGGCCATTCTGCTTCCTTCAGTCCTGTTTTCTGTCTAATTTCAGAGAGTTATACTTTTGCTATTCGTGAATCTGTCTGTGAAGCATTAAAATAGTCCATATGGGTCGACATAATCTCATTCTCATGGAAGTTATGACTTAGCCCATAAAGTTTTATATGTTGCATGCAGATATGTTGCTGTTTAATGCAGATATGATTGCTGTAATGTGTTAGAATTCCAGTTAGTTAATAATTGGCGGCCAAAAGCTAGCATATTCTATCGTAAGAGAGAGGTATAAGTCAATTCTCTCTTAATACTGATACCTCTTTGGAGCATCTTTTTTAAATATTATAGAATGTTCTCCACAAAGATTAATCAATAGATGAAACTTGAAATTAAACAACAATTACAGGTTATTATAGAATCTACATTATCTATTTTCCTGTAGATTACCTACAAGCAAATTAAGCTCAATTTTCACGAAAATACTTAAATTATGCGAAAATTTTTAAACTAATTTATTTCTGTCACTCAGTCTTTTGTATTTAAAAAGTCAATATTTAAACACATTTTTTAAATTTCACTAACTCGAAAACATTTGGTTTCATATCTAATGTATATAATTTTGAATATTAAGAAAGAAGCTAAGTATGATATTCCTTAAAAGACTTTTTAGTATAGCTATAA
This sequence comes from Trichonephila clavata, assembly GCA_019973975.1. NCBI lineage: Eukaryota > Metazoa > Arthropoda > Arachnida > Araneae > Nephilidae > Trichonephila > Trichonephila clavata. The sequence continues at coordinate 17,938 of BMAO01039716.1, forward strand.
GTTTTTAATACATTCAGGGACGTCTTAAGACTCTATGAGGCCCTGGGCCCAGAGAAGAATTTTTGAGGCTCCTATGCAAAAGTAGGCCCTACCTGAGATGTTTATAAGTAGGCAGTATATAGCATGCATCGTCAAATGAAACAAATAAATGTGCACAACTCACAATCACAAAAACTTAGGTATAAACCGGTTCGTTTGATGGCCGCATTTCGACTAAATGAGCTAGTTGAATGATTATTTAAGGTATTAGGCCTAGGCCTAGACATGGACAACGGCCATCACATGATAATACAGTCTGACCAATATTTGCCTGTTGAATGCAGTTTGAAATTCCCTGCTTTTCGGTTAATAAGTACGGGAATAATATTTGACCATTAAAATTATTCAGATCATGATCTTATTAAGACAGATTCGAGAACACAACGAGCCCCCCCCCAAGAGCGAGGCCCTGGACCCGGGCCCAGTTGGCCCATGCCTTAAGACGTCTCGTCTCTGAATACATTATTTATAATGAATCAGACTGTTTGGTTTCTGTGGGCAGCCAGTTTAATTAGACATAATAATATTCAACAATCCATTACATTTTATTGAAAAACCATTTTATTTTACAAAACTCAAGGCTACACAATTTCCTTTTTTTTCTGTTAATTTTATTGCGTTTTCACGTATTTTTCTACTATTTATTTTCATTTCACATTAATTCGAAGAACTTAATTTCTAAGACACTCACAGCAAAACAATTCCAGGAATAGCCACAAAAAAAATTAACTGCCTGATTTCTTTCAGCAACAGTCTTTCTTTTCCACAACAAGCCTTTTAACATATTCCAGAAACACAACCATCTTCATTTAGTTCGGCTAAACTACTGTTTAAAAATTCAAAGAATGTATCACTTTCAAAAAAACAAAAAAAGAACATTGCTCGGGAAGAATTACCCTTGAAATACAGAAACAGAAAGAGACAGGAGAAAAAAAATATACCTCCAAGGACAAAAGAAAATCTGTTAAGGATCACAGGACATCCCGAAAAAAGTTCTGCTCAGTAGAGGCACGGCGTGTCTATCGGAGCGTTGTGTTTGACCAACGATACGCTCGAAAGGTCTTACCCACCGATTTCCATTCAATTAAAAGTTCACTTTCTCGCTTTTTAGAGAATCACGTACGTAGAGAAAAGAGACGAAACGCATTTAGCTATATATATATTTGTATTGGAGAAAATGGACGCCCAATCACGTATTTAAGCCGAAGCTCAGTACACAAATCTTCAAGAAGAATGAGAAGAAAAAAATGGAACTTTTCTTTAGTTTTTCTTATTCAATTTCTTCGTTTTTGTTTAGAGAAGGGAATTAAAAAAAATAATTGTACTTTGCTTCTTGGGATTTTTGAGTAAACTTTTTTTTTTCTTTCGAAAAAAAGAATCGCTTACGTATATTGTAAAAGGAAGTAGCTTAGAAATAATTATGCTGTTTGCGAAATGCACTAGATTAAAGAAATAAATTTTAGATGCTTTAAGAGGCAGAATGGCACACAAGTCGTTTATCTTTCAAAAACAAGTAATTCTTCTATTTATAGTTTTAATGAAACAAAAACCATTTTTAAAACAATACACATTAATGTTCATTAGCGCCATTCTATAATTACACAAGGTTATTGGAGACGGATTTCATATAATAAAAATGGTATTTCACTCCTTGAATTTCCACATAACGGCATGAGAAAATTTTAGAACTTTCACATGCGGAATTCTCAAATACGAAATTTCAGTCGCAGTGATACTCAAACTGTGGCCCAGTCATAGCTCATTGAATACACTAAGAAATTCAATTATTTAAGAAAAATGCAATAAAAATTTATCAGAAAATTCTATCAATTATGCTAATAATTTTCTTTTTTTAATAGTAGAATGTAAACAAGAGGGTGGTCATGGATGAAAGAAAATCGAAACTACCCCATAACTCCTTAAAAGATGCTTAAAAGTAAATACTTTTTGTCTGTGTTTGATAGAAAGGTTAATATAGATTTTAAGTAAAAGCCAAAGAAGTGAGTTTTAACATTTTGATTAATTTGCTTTGTCCAATGTTGTTTTGGTCTTAAGTGTTTTTATTCCTCATTAGCCTCATGTTGCAGCCCGCGTGAAATACCCGTCATGTATATGTGGCCGAGCGGGGAAAAAGGTTGAGTACCCATGGTTTAATGGAATGAGGACATAAATTCTCGGTTTGTCTAGTAAACAGACAGCGAAATTACAGACCAAAGATAAAAACATTTAAAAGTCTGTAGCATTTTTAACATGTATAGAGAATGGTATTGGTACTGGGTTGAATTGCAGAACGGAAATCTAATGTATTTTTTAAAATTAAAAGAGAAGATAATTTACTTTATCATCTATTAACCTTGCATAAAATCCTAAATGTAATAATTTAAGTAAATCTTTCAGACAGTTCATTATTTTTTAAACAAAAAATTAATGTCAAAAATTCTCAGATACATTATCGTTTGCAAGTATGTTGCAAATACATCTTGAACTATGTGTGTGATATACTTTTCTTTATTTTTTCATATTTTTAAGAATAATTACGTATGGGATTTTTTTCTTATGAAATTTAATATTAATAAAGCATGTAACATGTTTCGTTAAATATAATGAATGGTCTAGGATGAAGTGTTGATAAAAACACAAATATATAAAGTATCTACACTAAATTAACTCATTATAAATTTTGAAGCATAATAAAAGGAGTTTCTAGACAAAAAGTAAATGCAATTTGGAAGAATGTAAAAATTGTCTTTTTAACTTCCAAAAAATATTTCAGACTTCGTACAAAAATTGAAGGTTTATGGATGTACGAATTGCTAATGATTCACACCTCAAAATATACTTCAGCTTATGTTTCTTCGCAAAACACGTGTTTTCTTTCGTTATGTAAATTTGCATTTTACAAGGAAGGAAAAAAAATCAATAACCGAAGTACAAATCTTTGATTCGCTTCGAAAAATATCTTGAGAGACTAATTACGTCAATATTAATTATTTCAGATTACTTTTATATTTGGTGATAAAATTTAAGATAAATCACATTAGGTATTTTAGGGGAAAAAACCAGTACAGTACCCATTTTATAAATTTTAATCCATTCCCATTTTGTCTTTGAAATATTATTTACATCCGTACATGTCTTCATAGATATATAATATTTCCTATAATTAAAATATACATTTACATATTTTAATTAATTGCCAAATATTTGTAAGCAGTTAATCATTTACCGAAAGCAATGAACCCCTAAAATAGCTTTTAAAATATCTGAAGTGAAACATTATTTACGTTGAGGCTTTTAACATTTATTTATATAAATTAGATTAAAACAAGGTAAAATAATATTATTATAAATATATTACGATATAAATAAATGGAGTTTGGTTGCATTCATTGTAAGAATTTAACTAACTAACTGAAAAAATGGAACTAAAACTAACAGGTTTTTTTTTTTTAAAAAAAGTCCTTTTCAAAAAATAAAAAAAAATTGAATCGATTATTTATTTGAATTTATTATTTCATCACGTAACAGTTTCTCTTCCACATCAAGTTCATCACATATTTTTTATGCAAATTTAATTTATTTACATTCATCTGCTTAAAAATAATGGTAAATCGAACTGAGCAAATAACTAAAGAAAATAAAAACTTTTTAAAACAAACAATAAAATAGTGTATGGCTCTAGGAAATTAAATATCATTAGAAAAGATTGTTAAAAAGTGTACAAAAGATTTGTTTCAGATTTTGTAAAGGTCATGCAGTAAATTGAAATTTCCTTATCTAAAATTAATTAAATTTTATCTGAAAACTCAAATTAGTTCATATGTCTTGTAAGCACTGGTAAAGAACTCTGAAAAAATGGATAATTGATGAATAACACTGAAATGATTTGAAAACAATAATTTATTTCAAAATATGGACTTTCTTCGTATCCAAATTTCCCAATTTTCCACTAACAACGAAACAGTATTCCGGTTGAAGAAACACAACCATACATCTTTCTTCCATCAAAACAGAACCGTCTTAGCATAAGAAAACAAGTAATTGAACCTCTAATGCACAAAAGATTCCAGTAACAAAAACCTTCCAAAATAGAAATTCCAAAGACTACAACTTCAACTTCCAGTACGGCATGAAATCCCACTGCTTCCATATAGAACCTCATTTGATCTCTTTGAGGGAAAAAGAAAAAACCAACAACTTTTTGAACATTGTCATATGGAAAGGGGTGGGGGTCGGGTGGAGGAATATCGGAAACCGAATTCAAGGGATGGTCTCGAGTAAATCAGAACGAAGAGGAAAAAGTCAATCGTCTGAGCACCCATTTTCAGGTGGTGCACTGATCTTCGGCGAGTGCAGAGAACGTGATCTAAACCTAGTTAGGGTCTTCTCTGTGAACTCTGAAGAGGGACGTCGAACCAAACTTTGTCTTCCGGAGTGTCAACACTCTGCTGCTAGTGCCTTCTCGAGCAGAATTCTCCCTCATCCACTCTTGGGGTGGTCTTCCTCTCTTATTCCACTCGTGAAGATAGGGGCTTCCTCCATATTGAAGAGGGACTAAGGTGAAGGTTCAAGATGATGGGCGGTATCATGGGGTGGTCGATGTTTGATAAATTGATTAATCTGAGTCGTAGTAGCAGAGGGAAATAATGATGAGAACTATTAAAAATGTTCAGCATCGTAATAAAAATATGAAAATTAAGGTAAAATGAGAGAATATATGAAAATATATATTTATGGAAAAAAATTATAATTTAAATGCGACAATTATTGCTTCAATACGTTTGTTTCTGATTTTGCTTTTAATACTTTGTTGAAAATATGTCTTATAAATTTCAGTGAAATGCATTTAACGCGTAAGACAACGCGATACAACACGTAAGACAACGTATCAGTTAACGTGAAATTATACAACGGTCCCGACAAACAACTATGTATTTTCATGCATTTGTTCTCTTAACACGAAATGAAAATCGCTTAACACGAAAAATAGAGAGGGGAGACCTTGAAACTAAGCCGACACTTAATGAAAGGTTTGAGAAATTGTTTAAAGATAAAAAAAAGAATACCGTTGATGCAGATTCCGATGACGAAAATGAAATGCATTGCAACTATGGTGTGGTTCCCACGTGATCTTAAATGAGGAGTAACATAAAAAGTATGCGCAGTTATTAGATGCACATTGTGCAATGGTGAAATGAATAACAAAATTGACGACATCGAGCAATTTGTTGACAATCTGATGCTAAAAGAGACAATGCAAATAAAAATGTCAGATTATTTTTCAAAAATTCAATAAAAGTTTTGTTTTTCAAAATACTTCAAAATTAAGTATTAAATTTCATTAAGTTCTTGTACATGTTTTTGTTTCATTGATTTTTGCTAAATACATGCCTATATACATATCTATGTAAGTAAAATGTACTCTAATAAATTTAATTTTATTGAATATATGTTATTTTTTTACAATATCCTTTAACACGGAAAAATATTTCAGTCCCCTCAGTTTCGTGTTAAACAATAATCACTGTATATGAAGTCACATACAAGGGTTAAGCGAATTAAACCCAGCTCAGCATTCTTTCTTTAATTAAAGAACTATTGAACCACTAACGGACATTTTTGGAATAACACATTCATTTTAATATTATTGATGCAACTATAATAAAATCATTAGACATTTAAAGCTGTCTTCGCCAAATGTGGAAGAACCTGAACTAAAAACAAAACACATTTTCAAACAGAAAAATGACTCAATTTTCATGAAAATAGCAGCGTTATAATTCACACATTTCTATGAATACTGCATTTATAAAATTTGAAATATAAGTTCATAAATAAATATTTTTCCAAAGTAACATGTACAGTGAAAGCTCATTTAGCAATACGGTATAGGAGAAAAACAATGGATCAAGTGTGTCAGATAAAAATCAGCAGTATGTTAAAATACGCTGCTGCTGCTCTCTATAGGTTCGCGAAGCTAGAATATAATATTAATTTTGAAGCACTTTTTTATACAGAAAAAATATTCCGAATTTGAATTTTATTCCTTAAAAATACGAGAAGATAGCCTTAAATTGATTTGTCCTTTCAATACCAGTAAAGCAAATACAAAGAAATTTTATCTTAAAATATGCTTAATCATAGCTACGTTTTTCTAAAACAATTTAAATTACCATCGTCCGATTTATGCATTTGTAGTTACAAGGAATTCATTCAGATAGAAAATATATAACATTTCATTCTTCAATGTTCTAAGCTGTTTCAATGAACTTATCTTGAAAATAAAACCTATTAATATTAATTTTCATACAGAACTTCGCACAGTGATAGAAAATAAAATATTCTTCCTGGTTTTCTTTCAGATACCGTTTTTATTGTACTTTTCCAAAACCTCTAAATTTTAGAAATTTCTTTGTATTTTAATTATTATTTAATTTATGAATTTGTTGTACAGATTTGTTAGAGTATATTTTTTATGTTTTTTTCCTCATCAGGTTTTTTCCTTTATCCTTCCTTAGTTTAAGTTTGTGTCCCCCCCCCCTCTTTTTGCAATTTTCTTTTACATGTATTATAATAGCCATTCTTTTGTATTGAGTTGGCCTTTTTATAGTATAACCATTGTTATACCTTTTGTGGTACTCAAAAAGAAAGCGCATGAAATAGTTACGATTTCTTGCACATAAATTTGAAAGTAGCTTGTAAAATTTACTAATTTTTTGTACCGAGGCAGATAACAAGGAGGATCATACCATTTTATTTATTTGTTGTATTTTTAAATAGATTTATCCTCTCTCTAAGATTAAAATAATAAATACTAACAAAATCATACTGATGACAGTAAAAAGTTTATCCGACAATATTCAAAGGCAATATTGACTCATAAAGCAATAGTTAGAAATATATAAGATTGCACGTAGCTTTATAGTCATAGATTCCCCACACAGGAACGATATTCTTCCAATTATGTAGCTCGTTTATACCCTTTTGTTTACTTTTATTTAATAAGCAAACCCCTTTATACACTCTATAATACCTATATAATAAGTATAAGCATTATCTGTTTAACACAATTTTCTATGAATAGTTTCTAAATACGCACACGCACACACAAATACGTCAAATATTATAACTTGTAAAAATTAATCCTCCAGTTTACTAAAAGAAGGAACTTTATGAATTATTGGGAAGGGGGTGGGGAGAACAAAATAAATTTAGAATTATTTCTGTTCATACAACAGGGATTTAAAGTATTTTATAAATTAAACAGAGTTATTCTCATATCTTTAAATTCTGACAAGTGGAATAACGCATGATTTATAAACTTATCTTTTGATACTAATAAGTATTTATATGTACCGTAAAATAATAGAACGCGCACCTATACTTTGAAGCTGCATTTTTTTAATTTTGAGGTACATTCAACGTATAACGCGCACCCCCTTTTTTACAAAGGAACCCTCAATGTACGTTAGCAATGCTATTATATATTTTAAGCCGTTTGTTCGAGATATTATCCAAGGATTTTGAAAAAATTGTATATTTTTAGAAAAACAACCCTTTTTTTAAGTTCATTATATAGGTATGACGTTTCTCTTAAAAAAATAGTATTTCGATCTTTATAGAAGTCTAAATTTTATTATGTACATTATTATGTATGTTATGTATTCTCTTTTTTTATTTTTAAAGATTTAATTTTCATACTCGGCGTATAAGTATTTTTAACTTCATTTTTTTTATTCATGCTAACCAATCCTAATTACTGAAGCAGTTGCCACAAAATATCTCATAAACAATCTTATTTAATTCACTCGAATATTTTATGAAATACTTTTACTAAAAACAGTTTTATTAATATAAAAATATTTTACTTATTTTCTTAAATTTTAACAAGATTTCCAACTAAAAAATTAACTTTTTGATTCAAATTTATCACTGATATATAACCTCTACAGCAACTAATCTCATTTCTTTTTTAATAACCTAATTTTTAACATTCTGACAAATATAGTATAAAAAGGTACATATATTCCTCGGATACTTTCTTTACTTGGCGTAAATATTTGTTTCCATCGGAAATCATTTCTCATATATTGACTGTAAAAAAACTTTCACTGGTTAAAGATCAAAATTGAGAAGCCTTGAAAGCGTCATCACTAAATGTTTTCGTAGCTATTTTATAATTAAAATTATTTTTAAATATATTTTATGAAATCATTCAAAGATCAAAATAACGACTATTTTCAGTGCGGGGAATCACAGGCTAAATTCTAATCTCAAAACATTCTTGCGTTTAATTCACAAGACTTAACGCCACACGTACCACTTTTAAACTAAACAAATATAAAATTAAAATTATTTTTAAATACATTTTTAAAAAATCATTTAAAGAACAAAATAACGACTATTTTCAGTGCGGGTAATCACAGGCTAAATATAAATCTTAAAATATTCTTGCGTTTAATTCACAAAACTTAATGCCACATACCACTTTTAAACTAAATAAATATAAAATTAAAATTTGGTTAATTCTACACGAACAGCTTCTATGGAAGTTAATTACTCAAAAGACACAACAACACTTGAAAGACGCGGATATACTTGCGTCAAATACAAAGACATAAAAAGAGATATTCAAAACATTGATACCCAATTTGCGCTGCATTCTAAAGGCTTCAAAGGACATTCTAACTTATTCTAACTCACCACGTATGCAAATTACCAGCACTCTTAGGGTTTTAAAATCAAGATTACTGAAGTAGATACGTTCACAGGAAAAGCTTATTCAAAAACGAAAATCTCAATGGATGGGGAAAAGAATGCATAATGAAATGTTTTTCCCCTTTTCAAAACCAAAATTCAGGGAAAATATAGTAATTAAATGTATTTGTTAAGCGTTCTATGTTTTGTGGAATATTTTATATTTCAAATCAAGAGTATTTTCGCTACATTAGAGGAAAAATTTTGAAGGAAAAATATAAGGATTATTATAAGGGAAAATTTTATTAATAAATCTCAGGAATTCACTGAAGCATAGAAAATGATAAAAGTGTTTCAGAACGTAAGAGAATAAGTTTAAGCAGGACCCGCAACAAATATTATGTGAATAATACAATAGCGAAAAATAATCTAAGTTTATTTATTCCATTGATGCCTTTTATTTTCATAAATACTCAAGTGGTCAAAAAAAAATATTTAGATGAATAATAATATTTCGAAAAATAAGAAAAAATTACTCACAGATTTTCAAATAGCGTCGCTTATACATTGCTATTCTTTTCTCCGATTGAACGAAACATATTTGGAATAATTAGAAACGATGCCAAATTTAATAACATACTTTTAACAACAGACGATTATATACTAGGAAATAAATTAAATCAAATAAATTAGAGTAACATGAATTATTGAATTAAAGCAGACGATAATAATATGGAAGATAATTCCACTGTATCTACAGTATAATTTATAAATAGTCAACTAAAAATTAGTTCTAAATAAAGAATAGAAATTTTTTAATAGAACTAAATATTTTACAATATGAAACATTCTCTGTCAGGAACATATGAATTCAAGAGATGTTATGAGACATAAACAGAAAACAGACACAAAATAAAATACTAGTTTGCTGTACCGTAAACATATTTTTCTTTACAAAAATGTTTCAATAGTAAATAATGTTTCTCTCAATAGTTAATAAAAATTTATATCCAATAAGAATGATACATACTTGGAAGAGTCGATGAAACACAATAGGTGTACAAGTTTAAAAATGTATTTAACGCATATTCACTACAGCAACGAATATCCCAAGTTGAAATCCTCAACATAATGAGCTGGGTTTTTTCGTTTGACAGAGGTCTGAGATACATATTTTATAAAGAAAAACCAAGACTTGTGCCATTTGTCAAAAGAAGCTTCAAGAACGTATTTTTTATGCTTCCCTTAATATTTTCCATTTCACATGCTAGTGACAACGCGTCAAAATACTAATATAAAAATGTGTGTTCGTGTATCTAATATAAACATGTTTATTGTACGGCGTTCCTTAAAATTTGTCCCATAGATTTCGAATAGCTGTGCATTGTAATTAATTTTTTTACTCATTAAATTTCTCAAAAAAATTTATATATATATATATATCTATATATATAAAGGAGAAAAGCGACTCACTCACTGACTGACTGACTGATTGACTGACTGACTGACTAATCACGAAATCTCTGGAACTATTCAACCTACAGACTTGAAATTTGGTAGACATGTTCCTTTGATAGAGTAGACATCAGCTAAGAATGGATTTTCCGAAATTCGAAACGCAAGGGGCGTTACGGGGGGGTTAAGGGCTTTAATAATAATTGTTTCCAAGTTTAAACTACTTGATGTACAATCTTGAAATTGGGTAAGCGGATTCCTTTCAGAGAGTAGAGATCCGCTACAAAATGAGTTTGCTGAAAATCGACCCCCAAGTGGCGTTGCAGGGGCTTAGGGGCGTTATACATAATTATTTTAATTTTTAAAACTATTGACGCACTGTCTTTAAATTTGATATATAGATTCCTTTCGTAGAATAATGATCAGTTACAAAACGGGTTTTTGTGAAAACAGACTTCTAAGTGGCGTTGCGGGGGATTAAGGGGCGTAATAGATAAATATATCCGTTTTTAAACTACTCCACCTACTTCTTGAAAATTGGTAGGTAAGTTTCTTTCCTGGAGTAAATATCCGCTACAAAATGGGTTTTGGGAAAATTGACCCCCAAGGGGTGTTGCGGGGGGTTTAAGGGGCGTTATAAATTCCTATTTTTAAGTTATTAGACGTACAGTCTTGAAACTTAGTAAGCAGATTCCTCTCATAGGGTAGAGATACGCTAAAAATGGGTTTCGTGAAAATTGCCCAAGTGGCGTTGAGGGGACTTAAGGGGCGTTATAGATAATTATTTCCATTTTTAAACTATTAGACGCACAGTCTTTATATTTGATAAAGATATTTCTTTCATAGAGTAGAGATCAGCTATAAGAAGGTTTTGTGAAAACAGACTCTAAGTGGCGTTGCAGGGAATAAGTGGCGTAAGAGATAAATTTTCGTTTTTAAACTATTTCACCTACCTGCTTGAAATTGGTAGGAATGTTTCTTTCATGGAGTAAATATCCGCTACAAACGGGTTTGGAGAAAATTGACCCCCAAGGGGTGTTGCGGGTTAAGGGCAGATATAAATAATTATTTCTTTTTTTAAACTATTAGACTCACAGTTTGAAATTTGGTTAGCAGATTCCTCTCATAGGATAGAAATACACTGCAAAATGTGTTTTGTGAAAATCGACCCCTAGGTGGTGTTGCGGGGTTCAAGGGGCGTTATTGATAATTTTTTTGCATTTTTAATTAATTGGACGCACAGTCTTCAAATTTTGCTAAGCAGATTTCCTTTCATAGAGTGCAATTCCCCTACAAAATGGGTTTTGTGAAAACAGACCCAGAAGTGGCGTTGCGGGGGCTCAAGTGCGTTATAGACAATTATCCCCATTTTTAAACTTTACGTACAGTCTTGAAATTTGATAAGCAGATTCCTTTCGTTAAAGTAGAGAACCGCTAC
>BMAO01039717.1:0-19419 GCA_019973975.1 Trichonephila clavata
CCCCGCATATCTAGTACATTTAGCCCTAATTTTTTTTTAAAGTTTCTCAACTATTAAATTTGGAAGTTCTCTTCCAGTTAATCTTTCAACTGGAAGGAAACCCCCCCCCCAAAAAAAAAAACTCCGTTGGAGTTAGATTTTCAATACATGTATACCTTACCATAAATGTCATTTGTTCGATCTTGCTGGCATCAGGGGCGCAATCTAAAATTATCGAATAACATTTAGCTTGTTTAATTTTATGAACAATGTGTAATTTAATATTCTCATATAAAAGAGAAATTATCTCGTTCTGAATATTTTCCCCTAGATAGTGTACTTTAACTTCCTTTTCCAAATTTTCCATAACAAAAAAAAAAAGGTATTTTTAAAATTTGGTCCAAATGCCGCCCGGACATGGGTCCGGTTTGTCCGACCCTGTCTGAGAAGTCCTAAGTTTTTGTATGTATTCTAAGGGGAAAAAAATTTCTAGTGCTCTTCTTAAAAAAATTCGCGTTTATTTTATATACGAAATGTTCACTTAAACTTTTTGCTAGATATAATTTAACAGAAATACTTTTTTAAATTTTGTATAACATATTTTTACGGTTCAGTTTTATTAACTTAAATGTTTGAATTTTACTGTTGCATTGACAAAGTATTTTATACGTGCTTCAGCATTCGATTTTTAAGAAATTTAAAAGAATTTTATATACGAATTTGTATATTTAATTTCTAAATAAAATATAAACTTTGTACTTTTAAAATCTTTTAATTACATGTTTCGAAAATAAGATATAAATGTTTGTCATGCATAACATTGTTTGCAGCTTCTTGATCTTACAAATTTCTAAGTGCATGTGAATACTTGGTACATATGATGTTAATTGTATTGCGATTTACGATTACTTGTAACAAAATGAAGCTCTTATAGCCTACCTAGCAAATTTTTGAAATTGCATATGAAGTTTTATTTTTCACTTTTTTCAGCAAAGTACAAACTTTAAAGCATCAAAAAAATTTTGTTATGGAATTATTAATTTTTTTTCTTTAGCAAAAAGTATGAACACAAAAAGAATAAAAACTGATTGGCTTTCTTCCTTTCTCATTAGATAACTTTTGAAGGATGTGTACAGTACAGTCCTACATTCTTTTATAAAATTGAAAACGGAAGAATGCTTATGTATTCTGAAAAAACCTAAAATTTTAAATTTATCTTCTATTTAAGTATTTCTTAAAATTAAAGACAAATTTAAACAATGAAAGAAATCCTTCCCCTCTTTGTGTATATGGTGTTGCGAATTTTACTTATTGAAAATTTATGTTATTTTTCTTTTTTCGTTTTTCCAAGTGTTACTTGAAAATAAGCTTCAGGTTCCATGAAAAATGCATCTTTAACTTACACAGGAAGCTATTTCTTCTTGATAATTTTTTTAATAACAGTATTATTCATAATAAGCTATTTTCCTGTTTGAGCATTTCGCCACCACTCGTATCTGTAGTAAATAGATTTATGTAATTTTGTCCCACTCCTCTGTTCTTTTACAGGTTGTTTTTTTAAAAATAATTATAATAATATTGTATAATTTCATGCTTATTTTTTGTATCGTTTTCCGTCTATCCCATGTTAAATCGAACCTGGTTAATCACGTTTACTCAGGAAAACTCATATATGTAAGTAGTATGTAGCTTTACTTTCCTCTGTTCTGCGTGAGTGAATTTTAACGTCACCCTGTTCAGTTACACAAGGGATTTTAGCGACGAACCTCGTAATTTTGAACCATGGTCAAGTGACGAAGACGACGCCCGAGCTGGCATCCCCTCTCCTAACTACCACACCACACCAACGGGAGGACATTTGATCTGTCGACAGATTTGACATCCATCCTTCCCCTACACGGCGGGTCTTCAGTGGTACTGGACTCGAACTCATGACATGCCAGCCACGAGTCTGTTACCTTGACCTTGGCTAACAGTGCCACTTCCTATATTCTGCAGAGCATAATAAAGGGCTGATTTTAAAGTAGCTTTGTATTTTTAAAATACTAATATATTTTTACTTGATAAAGCCCAATCAAATTAGGACCCTCGTTTTTTTGTTGTTGTTGTTGCACTAGGGCCTTTGGTTACCTAGTTATGCCCCTTATATATAACTCTAGATTAAATAAAAAAAATTAATAGTGTATTTCCAATCCAAACAGTCTGGAGAGTAAAATGTCAACTCAGGTGTCATCCTCCTCAATTCACCGTGATTTAAAATTGCGAAGTTCGTCGCCTCTATACCCCTCACATTGTATCGCCCAACGAAATTCAATCAGAAATTAACGAAAAATCTATTTGTTTACTTTTATTATAGTAGAAGTTTCTGTTCACATCTATATTTTTTATTTCAGAGAGCGCAATTACTGTTGGATATTGATTAGGTTTGCTTTCAATCGTTTCTAGCATTCTGTATTAATTTTTAAAAATACGTTTCAAAAATAGATTTTTACAATGTATAAAGGCTGTATGTATATCCCTGCTTACATGTTTTTAAAAATTATATATTTTTTGGAAAAAAATTAAAATTTTTAAAATAATGTGAGTTAAATCAATGATTTTCAAACATTCATTTTTAAGTTAGCAACCTAAAAAGGAATCAGCAAAAAATTAAACGAAAAATATTCATATTTCTTAGAAAATTTAAAATATGTATATGTATTCTACTTCTACGGTCATTTTGCTTTGACCTTTTTTTTTATCTCGCTATAATCTTAAATAAAGTTTTCACACACCGTCGAATAGTTATAAAAATAGACTTCTAAAATAGAACCACGACTTCGATATTTTTCTTACAATTATATTTTCATTAAATTTCTCACAAACAAATTCCGTTGAAAAACTTAATAAAAGTGTAATAATGATAAAATTTGATGTGCAGCATAGTGAGATACATAATAGCAATTATTTTCCAGTATTTATTAAAATGTCTATTTTTATGTTATTAACTACTTTACAAAAACTCACAAAAAATTATTAATCCAGTTACATTTAAAATATTTTGCGTTCTAATCAAGATAAAGCGTTAAAAATATCTAGCCAAAATAATAAATCAGGAAAAAAGAAACAAGAAAAAATGTTCCCAGGTTTTCATAATAAGCAGATTGTCCTGTTCCTCTTCAAAGTGTCGTAAAACAGCCCCCCCCCCTGTGAATCATGAGATGGGTCAATTACAAAGGAAAGTATTGCATTCACCATCTAAGATAGGAGATAAAAGCCCTGACAGGCTAGGCGCTCCAATAGAAAACTTCCCTGTAAAGGAAAGTATTTAGGGATTGGAGACAAACTAACATTCCTTCCCTTTTCTTCCTCTAGGAGGGTCCATTTATTAATCATACTGTAGCACCACACTTTCCTCTCTTTCATAGCAATTCTCCAAATAAAATATCAGAAAAATTAATTTGAATAGAGGCATGGTAGAAAAATCAAAAGTATGAAAAAACATTCACTTTGAAATAATGGGGAATAGTGAAAGAAAAAAAAAAAGAACAAAAAATTAAATTTACATTCAACCATTATTTTAATCAAATTCTTTTTGTTTTTAATAGAAAGAACTGAGAATTATTGGAGTAATTCAATATCATTCATTTTCTTTTGATGATGTCATCGATAGGTGGCGTGCCTGTTCCTTTATACAGTGCATGTGTTTGTAAATAAAATTTAGTGTGTGTGTGTTTTACAGTCTTGCTTGTGTTGTGAATTTCTGTGTCTAGTGCGTGCGTAAACATCTGGTCCGACCGATTGGAGAGAAAGGTCGGTGACCTGTGGATTGAAGTGTGCTGAATTCGACTATGAAAGATTTGAGGTATGTGAGAAATGCGTTTATTAGTGCGGGCGGATTCATGTTTGTTAATTATTCGTATTGCGTTGTCGCAGGTTTTACTTGTCATTAATTGGTTTATGTGTAGAGTTTTAGTGTGAATTTGTTGTTATTAATATTGCAGTGTATTGTGTTGTCTGCCTTTGAATTATTCCTTGTTTAATGGTTGCGTTTGTCAGTGATTTTGGTTTACTTGGGTTCGAAATTTAAATGTGAAGTTGGGTTTTCTGTTTAGCTGTTTTGGAGTAGTTTGATTTTTGTGAATAGTAATGGCTTTTAAATTAAACTATAAGAAGACTGAGCTCATAAGGTTGGCGGAGGAAATGGGTCTGGAGATTCCTGTTGAGGCTAAGGTGATTCAACTGAAAAACTTAATTGAATCGAGTAATTTGTATAGGGACGATATTGACTTTGTACGTCAACTCATGTCAAATATTCAAGTAGAAAAGAGGGATGAAATAGAATTGCAGAAATTAAAATTATCCCAATTTGAAAAAGAGCTAGAGCTTATAAATGCAAAGAAGGGCTTAGCAAATATATCCCAAATTTCTGAAACAAAAGAATCGAGTTCTCTAACCGATAACTTAGAATGTCTCATTCGAAGTGTGAAAGTTTTGACAGTTCCTGTCCCCGTTAAATCGGAATCGTATATATATATAACTTGTTTTTTCATTCTTTGGAAAGGGCCTTCGAAAATAAATCTGTACCTAATGAATTTAAAGCCGAGATTCTGTTAAATATTCTAGGAGAAAAAGTAAATAACTTGCTTACTTATGTTGACCAGGAGGACTTGAGCGATTATAAAAAAATAAAAGAATTAGTATTAAGGGAATTTCAGCCTACACCACAAGAGTGTCTTAATAATTTTAAAAGAGCTCAAAAACAACAATCGGAAAATTATGTTCAATTTGCTTCTCGTTCGTATGCTTCCTTCGACTATTACTGTCAATTGCGCAAAGTAACGGATTTTAAATCTCTGTGTGATCTTATAGTTTCGGATAGACTTTTTGAGACTCTATGAATTAAAGATGCATATTGGAATTAAACAGGGTGAAGTCTTTTTCAAACCTAAGCAGCTTGGACGAGAGTGTGACATTTATTTATCATCTAGAGGTGGGAATTCGAATGAATTGGTGAATAGAAATGCCATGGGTGAATTAAAACGAGTGGTAGGAAATAAATGGCAAAGAACTCCAAATTGGAAAACAAATACAAATGTATCCAGGGTCTTCTTGTCGGAAACTAAAAATACGACTTGTGTTCTTTGTAAGCGATTATCACACTCCCTTTCTAAATGTCCACAATTTACGCGACTTTCAGTCTGGGAAAGAGCAGAGGTGATTAAGCGAAATAATCTTTGTTTTCGTTGTTTTATGCCTCATAAATTGAGTGAATGTCGGTCAGTTAAAAATTGTTTTTGCTCGAAGCCTATCATAGTTTGATTCACTTCCCGCGTGAAAACTCAAGATATCCCCCGTCTCAGTTGAAGTTCGATGCACCTGTTTTTGTCCCAAAACAGAGCGAGGAAACTCCGGAAGCGGTTTCGCAATCCCAATTGGTAGCGACTAGCCTTGTGAAGGGAAAGGCAAAAAAATGTTCTTTAAGCACTATTCGTGCATTTGTTAAAAACAAATTCTCGCAATGGTTTGAGGTGAGATGTCTTCTCGATAGTGGTTCTCAATCTTGTTTGTGTACTAGATCGTGCGCAGAGAGGTTGCATCTTAATTTGGAGAAAGTAAATACCGTGGTTTCATGCATTAATGATGCTAGTATGGTGGTGAAGAATTGTGGAAGGACTTCGGTGGCAAACAGAGATAAAAGCTTTGAGAAGGAGTTATTGATGCTGGTGGTCAATAAAATTGCCAATCTTATTCCAAATAAAGTGGTCAGTGTGGATGTTAATATTTCGGAGCATGTGTCTTTAGCTGATCCTGGGTTCAGTGTTCCTGACAAAATTGATATGTTGATTGGAGCGGAGGTCTTTTATGAGCTGTTGAAACCGGGAAAGATATAAGTTGAAAACTCGCAATTGCTGTTGCAAAATACTGTCTTTGGTTACGTTGTTAGTGGGATTGTAGATCAGGTGGTGGAGGATCGTGTTCATTGTGGGTTGGTTCTCGACGATGACTTAAACAAAACGTTAAAACAATTTTGGGAAATCGAAAGCGTTGAAGTAGAGCTTAAGGAAAACACGGAGGCTTCTTTATGCGAGGAACATTTTGCGAATACCCATAAGAGAAATAGAGATGGTAGATATGTAGTATCAATGGCGTTGAGTAAGGATCAGTCGTGTTTAGGAAATTCCAAAGATAAAGCTGTAAGACAACTTAATTCGTTTTGGAAGCGTTTGTCTAGGGATTCTGAATATTTGTCTTTGTATGCGGATTTTTTGAGTGAGTATGAGGAGTTGGGTCATATGGAAAGGGTTGTTGAGTCAAATGAACCACCCATACAATACTATATACCCCACCATGGTATTTTTCGCCCTGATAAACTAACAAAACTGAGAGTTGTATTCAATGCTTCATCCCCTACTACAACAGGCCTAAATCTAAATGATATACTAATGAAGGGAGACGTGGTGGAAGATGTCTTTGAGACTATTACTCGATTTCGAAAACACAGTTTTGCCTTCACTACAGATATACAAAAGATGTATAGGCAGATTCTTATAGAAACGAGTCAGAGAGACCTTCAGCGTATCCTGTGGAAGGTTGGACCTGAGGAAGAGATCGTAACTTATCGTTTGAAAACTGTAACTTATGGAATGTCCAACGCTCCTTTTCTTGCTGTAAGGACCCTGCAGCAGTTGGCTCAAGATGAAAAAACGAGATTTCCTTTAGCCTCAGAAGCATTGCTGAACGATACCTATATGGACGATATCGTTAGTGGAGTGCCTGATATAGAGACTGCCCGTCGGCTACAGTCAGAACTACAAGATGCCCTGCAATCTTGCGGAATGGTACTTCACAAGTGGTCTTCTAACTCTCCTGAGTTGTTGAATAGTTCATCGTCGTCTGACGTTGAGCACTCCTTCTCAGCTGAGTCCGACTTATCTGTGAAAACGTTAGGCATCAGTTGGAAGCCGTTACAAGATTGTTTTGTATTTAAAGTCTCAATTTTGAGTAAATCATCGTTTACTAAGCGTGAAGTACTGAGTGTCATAGCGAGGCTTTATGACCCTCTGGGTTTCTTGGGTCCAGTGTTAACTAGAGCAAAGATCCTTTTACAGAGACTATGGCAGCAAAAACTGGATTGGGATGATGTGCTACCAGATCAAATTGCCAAAGAATGGGAAGAGTTTGTGACCACCTTTAAGTGTATTGAAACGGTGAAAATAAATAGATTTATTCTAACCGATACATGGTTAAGAGTCGTCCTTCAGGGTTTTGCAGATTCGTCTGAAGTGGCTTACGGAGCTGTTACTTGCAGTGTTTTTATCAGACCAATCATGCAAAGGTGACTATTCTGGCAAGCAAGTCGCGTGTTGCACCTATTCGCGTTATTTCAATACCTCGACTGGAGCTCTGTGCCTGTGTTCTTCTCGCTCAGCTTGTGCAGAAAATACGTTCCTGTATAAAATTGGAGATTAGTGATATTGTGCTTCATACGGATTCAACGATTTCCTTAGCGTGGTTAAAAACACCTGCGAATCAACTCAAGACCTTTATAGCTAATCGAGTATCGAAGATTCAAAGATTGACGGAAAAGTGTAATTGGATTCACGTACCATCGAATCTAAATCCTGCTGATCTTATTTCGCGTGGACTACGTCCTAACGATCTTCCAGAATCAGAATTGTGGTGGAGAGGCCCACCGTTTCTTAAACAGGGTAAGTTATTCAGTGTACAGCCAAGCTTTGATCTGCTGAACGAGTTTGAGTACTCCAGTGAATTCAAGGCAATGAAGTCTGAAGTTTCTGTATATAGTGTGAATGTGTTCGCAAATTGTAAACAGTCCTTTTATCTGATATCTTGTGTATAAGTAATAATTATGTAAAAATTCTTCGCATTTTTAGCTATGTGTTAAGATTTCTAAATAATTTGAAACAATCTGTGATACTGTCTGGTTCTCTAAGTGCCTCGGAATTAGACCTGGCTGAAACTAAATTGATCCGAATGGCTCAAAGAGAGATTTTTTCAGCTGAGATTCGAAACCTCCATGACCATAAGATAATCTTACCAAATAGTAAAATCAAAAAATTTAAATCCTTTCCTAGACAGGGATGGCATATTGAGAGTAGGTGGACGCCTCGGAAATTTAGATTTGCCTTATGTTGCCAAATATCCAGCAATATTGCCCAGTACTCATAAAGTGACGAATATAATTATTATGTATTTCCATAGGAAAAATCTTCATCTTGGGGCATCCTCACTGCTACACTGTGTAAGACAGAAGTACTGGCCCCTACATGGTAGGTCCTTGTGTAGGAAAATAATGCACGAGTGTGTCGTTTGTTTTAGAACCAAACCAATAGCTACAACTCAATTAATGGGTAATTTACCCCGAGACAGAGTAGTTCCAGATTATCCCTTTAATTGCTCCGGTGTAGATTTTTGTAGCCCATTTATGATTAGATATCGCAATCAGAGAAAAGGCGTATTACATAAAATGTACATTTGCATATTTGTATGTTTTGTCTCGAAATTAATTCATATTGAAATTGTAACAGATCTCACATCTGACGCCTTTATTGCGACGTTAAAGCGATTCTTTAGCCGTAGAGGTAAATGTGCAAAGTTGTATTCCGATAATGGCTCAACCTTTGTGGGAGCAAATCAAGAAATTAAGAGACTTCTAACACTGGTTAAAACGCCTTATGAGAATCTTGCTGGTTTCTTATCGAGTGAGGGAATTGACTGGAAATTCATTCCTCCAAGAGCACCCTCCTTTGGTGGTTTGTGGGAGGCTGCCGTAAAATCGGTTAAATACCACCTTAAGAGAGTAGTGGGAAAGTCTAACTTAACCTATGAGGAATTCTTGACCGTGTGCATCCAAATAGAGGGAATCTTGAATTCTAGACCTTTATGTCCCTTATCAACCAATATTGATGACTTAAATGCTTTAACACCTGCGCACTTTTTAATAGGTAGACCTATTAATTCAATCAGTGAGCCTAACTTAGTTGATCTAAATGAGAATATCCTAAAAAGATGGCAACGAGTTACGAGATTTGTGCAGCTTATTTGGAGTAAATGGCATCGAGGTTATTTGAACGAACTCCAACAACGCAATAAGTGGCAAATTCTAAAAGAAAACGTAAAGATAGGAGACATGGTAGTTCTTATTGAGGACAATACGCCTCCATTTAAATGGCCATTGGGTAGGATTTTGGAACTTTATAAAGGTGATGATAATTTAGTTCGAGTTGTGAAAGTGAAGACTGAAAAAGAGAATATAAGCGAGCTATTTCTCGAGTGTGTTTACTACCTGTGCCAACTTAAGATTGTATATTTCATGAGTTTCTGTGAATTTATATTAGTAAAGATTTTAGTAAATGTATAGTTTTATTCTGTGTGTAAATTGATATTAATGCATTTTAATTTTTGTTCGTTTATATGTGTTGTGAAATTTGTTGCATGTAACCATGGCAACAGGGGGGAGAATGTTAACGCCCCGCCTTTCTTTTGATGATGTCATCGATAGGTGGCGTGCCTGTTCCTTTATACAGTGCATGTTTTGTAAATAAAATTTAGTGTGTGTGTGTTTTACAGTCTACTTGCTTGTGTTGTGAATTTCTGTGTCTAGTGCGTGCGTAAATAATGTCCTTAATTTAATGTTACTGAGTTACACACAGCAAAGATTTTGCCACTTTCTTCTAGTAAACTGTTGTGATTTTTCCCTTTTGTGAGCATAATTTGACCAGGCATAGAATGTTCAATAATACATTAAATTTGAAATAGTATATGGCTGTGGAAATTATCTAAAATATGAACTTTTAAATAACTTCAGCAATAAGTTTTAAAATTTTAATTAATCCTGAATTGTACACAATTTATTAAAATGCTTTTAAAATTTCAGAAATATAATCCCTGGGTTAGAGTTGGAAAGATAGTAGTGTTTTGAAAAAGAAATTTAAAAACTGAATTCATATCTGCTTAAATAAAACAAAAGAAACTGAATACAAAGAAGTATAACATTTCAGTCAACACTGAAATTCTAAAAATCACAGCTTCCTGTTGTGAATGTGTGGTGGTGTGGAATTTAGGAGAATGAAATGTTATCTGATTAAATCCTCCACATAAAAAGTATACAAAGATAGCATGTCAAGTTATTGAGATTTTATACATATATTGATAGAAGTTTTATACATGTGAAACAATTTTTAAAAAATTATTCAACACACACACAACAGTAAATTATAACATCAAATACTTCCTCACTAAATTATATATATATTGACATAAAAATAGTTAAGAGGAATAGTGAGCAAATATTATTCCTTCCTATCAAAAATGCCATTTCAAAATGAATAGCTGCTTCAATATATTAAGATGACAAAGATTTTGAAATTCAAAATGTAATATATATATATATATATATATATAGATTTTTTTTACAAATAAATTATTTTATTATAGTTATACTGTGGTGAGGTAGTATGTTGGTCAAGAAATATTTATACCAAAATAAACAATTTTTGTTTTATTTTTAATAATGATATGTTTTTAATACTTATATAAAGAACAAATTAAAATTCAGTATTCATTTTTTAAAAAAAATAATAAATCTGCAACCCTTCTAAATTATTTTGAAGTACCTTCATATTTCTCAAAAGCATGAATATTTTTCAGAGCATCTTTTTCTATTATGATCTTATTTAAGTCAGGGCAGTTTTGTTACAAAAGCTGCTGAATTGTTCATGGTGCTAAATACTGGCTAAGTTGCAGCCTTAGTGCCAGGAAGAAAAAATGGGGAACTCTGACACTTTTAAACATTTAAACAATTATAACTTCAGGTTCTTATTAAAATATGCAGTTATATTTTCATCTACCTCTGAAATTGGCACATCTTATTGGACTAAGTGAAGGCATTTCTGGACAGAGTAGCATTGATAATTAAAAAAATATATGCTATAAATTTAGGACTAAAACCGAGTAGTGAAATATTGAAGCAAGCACTGAACATTCGGAACAGTAACGGGAAATTCGGGATAATGTACAATCAAGTTCAAAGGAAATTATTAAAGGAATTAAACATGAGAAAGAAAAAATCTATTAATCTTTCTTTTTAACAACCCCCAAATTATAAAAAAAAAAGGAGGAAGAAAAACTTATACATTTTTCTTCATTGAAATAAAATTTTCAGGAAAACTCAATCTCATTTTTTAAAACGAATATTTAATTTGTATATCTTAATACATCAAATTCAAATTTTTATTTCAAGAAATTTTATTCTATGAAAGAAAACAGCCACTGTCATGTAATAATATATTCTTATTATTAGAAATCTTATTTTCTTAAAAAAAAGAATTCTGTATGAAAAAAAAAATTTTTTTTTCAAAACCTATAACAAAACCTTGTTTTTACTGGAATATGTGTTCCAAGCAAAATATACATTAAGATATTTTGAAAATTTAGCATTATTTTCCTGCCTTTAATAATTAATTTTGAAGTACTGAAAACTTATTTAAAATTATCTCTACTCAATATAGATAAAAAAATATATATATAATAATACTGTTTCATAAAATTTACTTAAAATTATTTTTTTAAAAAAAAGTACATCAATACTACTGATGATTGAAATGATTATAATACTATACTTTTTAATAATTTTTTAAAAATGTTTTCAGTTTTATACTACAGAATTTTAAGTTTAATCACGTTTTAAGCATAGCTGAAATGTGAATCTTATTGTGATCAATGGTTATAATGAATTTTGAGCAAATTAAGAACATAACTGAAAAAAAAATTATCCCCTTTATATATTAGCTAAATCACAATATAAACATAATTTTGGACTGTTTTTTTAACTGAAAAATTATATGGAATTCAAGTCAATTTTTGTTTAGCATAAGCTGAAAATAATTTTAATTCTAAACAGTATTTAAAAGGCAATGCATGTAATTCCTACCATTATATAACAGTCAATATGATATAGCTAAATATGAAACACAATTTTCTTCTTTTATCATTAATACATATACATAATTATTATATTATATTATATATATATATATATATATATATATATATAATATATATATATATATCAATATTTCTCTAGTTATGTTTCTCAGAATCTGTTTTCTATCATTTAGCTTTGTGGGTAGTATAATTTTGTCTTATTATTTTTTTTCATTTTATTACACTATATATAATATAATAATTGCTCTAAATGAAAATATGATTTAATTTCAGCTGCAAAAGTTAAAAGGATTTTGTAACAATAATCCTCAAGTGGCTGTTTAGAAAAAATTTGCTAAACCTGATTCAAGTTATAAGGATTAATAAAAATTCACTAAAAATTGCAAACAATCAAAAATACCGTAAATTCGCGCGTATAGTCCGCGGACTATCTGTGTTTAAAATGCGAATTTTTGAAGCCGCGGACTATCCACCAGTGCGGATAATACGCTGGTTGTTCACGGTTAAAATCGTTGAAATTTAAAAAACACGCTGTCGTGAACTGCCTCCTATTCCAACCAAACTCAATTTTCTTATGTAAAATCCGACGCTGATCACGAATACAAGTAGCGCTTTTCAAAATTCCAATTAGATCAAAAGTTATTGCAAAAAAATTTCACATTTTTTGGATATTTGGTAGGGAGACGTCATGAACACCGAAAAAATTTCTAAATCCTATTCCAACCAAACTCAATTTTCTTATGTAAAATCCGACGCTGATCACGAATACATGTCACGCTTTTCAAAATTCCAATTAGATCAAAAATTATTGCAATAAAAAATTTCACACTTTTTGGATATTTGGCTCATGAGACGTCATGAATATCCAAAAAATTTCTAACTCCTGTTCCAACCAAACTCAATTTTCTTATGCAAAATCCGACGCTGATCACGAATACATGTAGCGCTTTTCAAAATTTGAATTAGATCAAAAGTTATTGCAAAAAAATTTCACATTTTTTGGATATTTGGTAGGGGAGACGTCATGAACAGGGAAAGAATTTCTAACTCCTATTCCAACCAAACTCAGTTTTCTTATGTAAAATCCGACGCTGATCACGAATACATGTAGCGCTTTTCAAAATTTCAATTAGATCAAAAGTTATTGCAATAAAAAATGTTCACATTTTTTGGATATTTGGCAGGGGAGACGTCATGAACAGGGAAACAATTTCTAACCCTTATTCAAACCAAACTCAATTTTCTTATTTAAAATCCGACGCTGATCACGAATACATGTAGCGCTTTTCAAAATTCCAATTAGATTAAAAGTTATTGCAATAATAAAATTTCACATTTTTTGGATGTTTGGTTATGAGACGTCATGAACACCGAAAAAATTTCTAACTCCTATTCTAACCAAACTCAATTTTCTTATGTAAAATCCGACGCTGATCACGAATACATGACGCGCTTTTCAAAATTCCAATTAGATCAAAAGTTATTGCAATAAAAAAATTTCACATTTTTTGGATATTTGGCTAGGGAGACGTCATGAATATCCAAAAACATTTCTAACTCCTATTCCAACAAACTCAATTTTCTTATGTAAAATCCGACGCTGATCACGAATACATGTAGCGCTTTTCAAAATTTAATTAGATCAAAAGTTATTGCAATAAAAAATTTCACATTTTTTGGATATTTGGCTGGGGAGACGTCATGAATACCAAAAAATTTCTAACTCCTTATTGCAACCAAACTCAATTTTCTTATGTAAAATCCGACTCTGATCACGAATACATGTAGCGCTTTTCAAAATTCAATTAGATCAAAAGTTATTGCAATAAAAAATTTCACATTTTTTGGATATTTGGCTATGAGACGTCATGAACACCGAAAAAATTTCTAACTCTGTTCCAACCAAACTCAATTTTCTTATGTAAAATCCGACGCTGATCACGAATACATGTAGCGCTTTTCAAAATTCAATTAGATCAAAAGTTATTGCAATAAAAAATTTCACATTTTTTGGATATTTGGCTAGAGACGTCATGAACACCAAAAATTTCTAACTCCTATTCCAACCAAACTCAATTTTCTTATGTAAAATCCGACGCTGATCACGAATACATGTAGCGCTTTTCAAAATTCCAATTAGATCAAAAGTTATTGCAATAAAAAATTTCACACTTTTTGGATATTTGGCTAGGAGACGTCATGAATATCCAAAAAATTTCTAACTCCTGTTCCAACCAAACTCAATTTTCTTATGCAAAATCTGACGCTGATCACGAATACATGTAGCGCTTTTCAAAATTTGAATTAGATCAAAAGTTATTGCAATAAAAAATTTCACATTTTTTGGATATTTGGTAGGGAGACGTCATGAACAGGGAAAGAATTTCTAACTCCTATTCCAACCAAACTCAATTTTCTTATGTAAAATCCGACGCTGATCACGAATACATGTAGCGCTTTTCAAAATTTCAATTAGATCAAAAGTTATTGCAATAAAAAATGTTCACATTTTTTGGATATTTGGCAGGGGAGACGTCATGAACAGGAAACAATTTCTAACCCTTATTCAAACCAAACTCAATTTTCTTATGTAAAATCCGACGCTGATCACGAATACATGTAGCGCTTTTCAAAATTCCAATTAGATTAAAAGTTATTGCAATAATAAAATTTCACATTTTTTGGATGTTTGGTTTATGAGACGTCATGAACACCGAAAAAATTTCTAACTCCTATTCTAACCAAACTCAATTTTCTTATGTAAAATCCGACGCTGATCACGAATACATGACGCGCTTTTCAAAATTCAATTAGATCAAAAGTTATTGCAATAAAAAAATTTCACATTTTTTGGATATTTGGCTAGGGAGATGTCATGAATATCCAAAACATTTCTAATTCCTATTCCAAAAAAACTCAATTTTCTTATGTAAAATCCGACGCTGATCACGAATACATATAGCACTTTTCAAAATTTCAATTAGATCAAAAGTTATTGCAATAAAAAATTTCACATTTTTTGGATATTTGGCTAGGGAGACGTCATGAATATCCAAAACATTTCTAACTCCTATTCCAAAAAACTCAATTTTCTTATGTAAAATCCGACGCTGATCACGAATACATGTAGCGCTTTTCAAAATTCATATTAGATCAAAAGTTATTGCAATAATAAGATTTCACATTTTTTGGATATTTGGCTCATGAGACGTCATGAACACCGAAAAAATTTCTAACTCCTGTTCCAACCAAACTCAATTTTCTTATGTAAAATCCGACGCTGATCACGAATACATGTAGCGCTTTTCAAAATTCCAATTAGATCAAAAGTTATTACAATAATAAAATTTCACATTTTTTGGATATTTGGCTCAAGAGACGTCATGAACACCGAAAGAATTTCTAACTCCTATTCCAACCAAACTCAATTTTCTTATGTAAAATCCGACACTGATCACGAATACATGTAGCGCTTTTCAAAATTCAATTAGATCAAAAGTTATTGCAATAAAAAATTTCACATTTTTTGGATATTTGGCTAGGGAGACGTCATGAATATCCAAAAATTTCTAACTCCTATTCCAACCAAACTCAATTTTCTTATGTAAAATCCGACGCTGATCACGAATACATATAGCACTTTTCAAAATTTCAATTAGATCAAAAGTTATTGCAATAAAAAAATTTCACATTTTTTGGATATTTGGCTAGGGAGACGTCATGAATATCCAAAACATTTCTAACTCCTATTCCAAAAAACTCAATTTTCTTATGTAAAATCCGACGCTGATCACGAATACATGTAGCGGTTTTCAAAATTCTATCTAGATCAAAAGTTATTGCAATAAAATATTTCACATTTTTTGGATATTTGGCTGGGGAGACGTCATGAATACCAAAAATTTCTAACTCCTATTGCAACCAAACTCAATTTTCTTATGTAAAATCCGACGCTGATCACGAATACATGTAGCGCTTTTCAAAATTCATATTAGATCAAAAGTTATTGCAATAATAAAATTTCACATTTTTTGGATATTTGGCTCATGAGACGTCATGAACACCGAAAAAATTTCTAACTCCTATTCCAACCAAACTCAATTTTCTTATGTAAAATCCGACGCTGATCACGAATACATGTAGCGCTTTTCAAAATTCCAATTAGATCAAAAGTTATTACATTAATAAAATTTCACACTTTTTGGATATTTGGCTAGGGAGACGTCATGAATATCCAAAAAATTTCTAACTCCTGTTCCAACCAAACTCAATTTTCTTAAAAAAACCCACGCTGATCACGAATACATGTAGCGCTTTTCAAAATTCCAATTAGATCAAAAGTTATTGCAATAATAAAATTTCACCTTTTTTGGATATTTGGCTCGAGACGTCATGAGCACCGAAAAAATTTCAAACTCCTATTGCAACCAAACTCAATTTTCTTATGTAAAATCCGACGCTGATCACGAATACATGTGGCGGTTTTCAAAATTCCATCTAGATCAAAAGTTATTGCAATAAAAAAATTCACATTTTTTGGATATTTGGCTGGGGAGACGTCATGAATATCCAAAAAATTTCTAACTCCTGTTCCAACCAAACTCAATTTTCTTATGTAAAATCCGACGCTGATCACGAATACATGACGCGCTTTTCAAAATTCCAATTAGATCAAAAGTTATTGCAATAAAAAAATTTCACATTTTTTGGATATTTGGCTAGGGAGACGTCATGAATATCCAAAACATTTCTAACTCCTATTCCAAAAAAACTCAATTTTCTTATGTAAAATCCGACGCTGATCACGAATACATGTAGCGGTTTTCAAAATTCTATCTAGATCAAAAGTTATTGCAATAAAAAATTTCACATTTTTTGGATATTTGGCTGGGGAGACGTCATGAATACCCAAAAAATTTCTAACTCCTATTCCAACCAAACTCAATTTTCTTATGTAAAATCCGACGCTGATCACGAATACATGTAGCGCTTTTCAAAATTCCAATTAGATCAAAAGTTATTGCAATAAAAAATTTCACATTTTTTGGATATTTGGCTAGGGAGACGTCATGAATATCCAAAAAATTTCTAACTCCTATTCCAACCAAACTCAATTTTCTTATGTAAAATCCGACGCTGATCACGAATACATGTAGCGCTTTTCAAAATTCCAATTAGATCAAAAGTTATTGCAATAAAAAATTTCACATTTTTGGATATTTGGCTAGGGAGACGTCATGAATATCCAAAAAATTTCTAACTCCTATTCCAACCAAACTCAATTTTCTTATGTAAAATCCGACGCTGATCACGAATACATGTAGCGCTTTTCAAAATTCAATTAGATCAAAAGTTATTGCAATAAAAAATTTCACATTTTTTGGATATTTGGCTAGGGAGACGTCATGAATACCAAAAATTTCTAACTCCTATTCCAACCAAACTCAATTTTCTTATGTAAAATCCGACGCTGATCACGAATACATGTAGCGCTTTTCAAAATTCAATTAGATCAAAAGTTATTGCAATAAAAAATTTCACATTTTTTGGATATTTGGCTAGGGAGACGTCATGAATACCAAAAAATTTCTAACTCCTATTCCAACCAAACTCAATTTTCTTATGTAAAATCCGACGCTGATCACGAATACATGTAGCGCTTTTCAAAATTCCAATTAGATCAAAAGTTATTGCAATAATAAAATTTCACATTTTTTGGATATTTGGCTAGGAGACGTCATGAATACCAAAAAATTTCTAACTCCTATTCCAACCAAACTCAATTTTCTTATGTAAAATCCGACGCTGATCACGAATACATGTAGCGCTTTTCAAAATTCCAATTAGATCAAAAGTTATTGCAATAAAAAAATTTCACATTTTTTGGATATTTGGCTAGGGAGACGTCATGAATATCCAAAACATTTCTAACTCCTATTCCAACCAAACTCAATTTTCTTATGTAAAATCCGACGCTGATCACGAATACATGTAGCGCTTTTCAAAATTCCAATTAGATCAAAAGTTATTGCAATAAAAAAATTTCACATTTTTTGGATATTTGGCTAGGGAGACGTCATGAATATCCAAAACATTTCTAACTCCTATTCCAACCAAACTCAATTTTCTTATGTAAAATCCGACGCTGATCACGAATACATGTAGCGCTTTTCAAAATTCCAATTAGATCAAAAGTTATTGCAATAAAAAATTTCACATTTTTTGGATATTTGGCTAGGAGACGTCATGAATACCAAAAAATTTCTAACTCCTATTCCAACCAAACTCAATTTTCTTATGTAAAATCCGACGCTGATCACGAATACATGTAGCGCTTTTCAAAATTCCAATTAGATCAAAAGTTATTGCAATAATAAAATTTCACATTTTTTGGATATTTGGCTAGGAGACGTCATGAATACCAAAAAATTTCTAACTCCTATTCCAACCAAACTCAATTTTCTTATGTAAAATCCGACGCTGATCACGAATACATGTAGCGCTTTTCAAAATTCCAATTAGATCAAAAGTTATTGCAATAAAAAAATTTCACATTTTTTGGATATTTGGCTAGGAGACGTCATGAACACCGAAAAAATTTCTAACTCCTATTCCAACCAAACTCAATTTTCTTATGTAAAATCCGACGCTGATCACGAATACATGTAGCGCTTTTCAAAATTCCAATTAGATCAAAAGTTATTGCAATAAAAAAATTTCACATTTTTTGGATATTTGGCTAGGGAGACGTCATGAATATCCAAAAAATTTCTAACTCCTATTCCAACCAAACTCAATTTTCTTATGTAAAATCCGACGCTGATCACGAATACATGTAGCGCTTTTCAAAATTCAATTAGATCAAAAGTTATTGCAATAAAAAAATTTCACATTTTTTGGATATTTGGCTAGGGAGACGTCATGAATATCCAAAAATTTCTAACTCCTATTCCAACCAAACTCAATTTTCTTATGTAAAATCCGACGCTGATCACGAATACATGTAGCGCTTTTCAAAATTCCAATTAGATCAAAAGTTATTGCAATAAAAAATTTCGCATTTTTTGGATATTTGGCTTGGGAGACGTCATGAATATCCAAAAACTTCTAACTCCTATTCCAACCAAACTCAATTTTCTTATGTAAAATCCGACGCTGATCACGAATACATGTAGCGCTTTTCAAAATTCCAATTAGATCAAAAGTTATTGCAATAAAAAATTTCACATTTTTTGGATATTTGGCTAGGGAGACGTCATGAATATCCAAAAAATTTCTAACTCCTATTCCAACCAAACTCAATTTTCTTATGTAAAATCCGACGCTGATCACGAATACATGTAGCGCTTTTCAAAATTCCAATTAGATCAAAAGTTATTGCAATAATAAAATTTCACATTTTTTGGATATTTGGCTAGGGAGACGTCATGAATATCCAAAACATTTCTAACTCCTATTCAAAAACTCAATTTTCTTATGTAAAATCCGACG